>JARGCV010000217.1:4327500-4565000 GCA_034064705.1 Bothrops alternatus
GTTATGAAGTGACTCATTGCAGTTGGTAAGTTAGTAACCTGGTTGTTAAGTGAATCTGGCTTCCCCATTGACTTTGCTTGTCCAAAGGTTGCAAAAGGGGATCACATGACTCCAGAACACTGCATAAATTCATGCCAGTCGCCAAGCGTCTGAATTCTGATCACATGATCATGGGGATGTTGCAAAGGTCGTAGCTGTGAAAAACGGTCATAACTCACATTTTTCAGTGCCATTGTAACAGTTCACGAGATAAACTGTTGTAAGTCGAGGACTATTTGTAATTTTTAGGTGCTTCTGACAGGAATAAAGAAGCATTTTCATAGGACCATATTTTACAAAGGTTTTGCAGAAAAAAAACAACACTTAGTTTTGGTTTTAGACAAAACTGTGCTATAGAGAACGATGGATTTGCTTAACAACCGTGGTGTTTGCCTAATGACCACGGTGTTCATTTTGCTAAGTTACCAGTGCAAAAAAAAAAAAAATTGTAAAATTGAGTCTGTCATTTTTTATGACTGTTACGTCTTATGACCATAATGGGCAGGCTCCATCACAGTCACAGTTCAAGAATTACCTGGATGATTGTTGATTGTGGTGTGACTGATGAGTATGTGTGGGGTTTTATTTTTAATGTTTTTTGTTCAGATTTAGATTAAATTGTTTTATATATATGTTGTGAGCCGCTCCGAGTCTTCGGAGAGGAGCGGCATACAAATCCGAATAAAATAAATAAATAAATAAAATAAAGTAAATGCAGGGGTCTTCAAATTTGGCCCTTTTATGACTTGTGGACTTCAACTCCCAGAATTCCTCAGCCAGGCACGCTGGCTGAGGAATTCTGGGAGTTGAAGTCCACAAGTCATAAAAGAGCCAAATTTGAAGACCCTTGCTGTAATGCATATTACAGAAGGGCTGTCAAACACAGTTCTCTATTGCCTGGTATGAATGTGTCTGGTTTGTTATTCCAGACAATAAAACTAGATTTGCATGTAAGTTGAGTACATTATTGTCACGTGTTTTTTTCTGCCAGTGGAATGTTATTTCTCAGGTCCTTCTTTATTAAAATTCTGGAAAGAGCCTTGCAGGGCCCAAGGGCTCTCACTCACCCCGTTGCATCTTTTGCAGGCAATGATCAGAAGTTCCTTTTTTAGACCCAGTTTCCTAAAAGACGTGTGTGCTGCTGCAATATTAACTCGTGGTAATGGCCAGCTTCTTAGGCACATCTGTCTGTCTGAGTTAATAAAGTGGAGGGAAAGGGAAGATTGGGTGCACTAGTCTCTAAAACAGTCATTAATACACAGCCTCGGGCAGAATAAATATATTAAAAACAATTGAGCTGAGCTGAAAATTGATTGGGAAGTTTCCTTTGCCTTGAGGTTTATGCCACAGTTCAGTTACACGTTCCCTTATTCAGTGCATATGGGTGATTTTGCTCAGCTGGGATCCAATACTAGCAAAAGCGAAATTAACACCCCCCCCACACACAAATTTGTTTCAAATATTTAAATCTGGTTTTTTGGAGCCTAGAAAGAATCCAGATTTGTGAAAAGTGACAAGAGTGGCACGCTAAAGAAGGGAAAGAGGAGATACTGGGGTTCAGAAGAAGACTGTGATTGGAGCCAGAATTAAATATATCTCTGCCTGCCTGCCTGCCTGCCTGCCTGCCTGCCTGCCTGCCTGCCCGCCTGCCCTCCTGCCCACCTGCCCGCCCGCCCACCCACCCACCCACCCACCCACCCACCCATCCATCCATCCATCCATCTATCTATCTATCTATCTATCTATCTATCTATCTTTCTATCTATTTTCTATCTATCTATCTATCTATCTATCTATCTATCTATCTATCTATTTGCTATCTATCTATCTATCTATCTATCTATCTATCTATCTATCTATCTATCCACATACATACACATATACATACACATATACTCTGTGCGTATGTATCTGTGTATGTGTATAAATAAATAATAAATATAGGTAGTCTCAGCTTACAACAGTTTATTTAATGACCATTCGAAGTTATAATGGCACTGAAAAAAGTGACATGACATTTTTTCATATTTATGACCATTGCAGCTTCTCCATGATCATGTGATGTACATTTGGATGCTTGACAACTGACTCACATTTATGACAGTTGCAGTGTCCTGGGGCCATGCGATCGCCTTTTGAGTCCTTTTGACAACCAAAGTCAATGGGGACCCCAGATTCACTTAACAGTTGTGTTGTTAATTGAACAACTGTGGTGATTCACTTAACAAATGTGGCAAGAAAAGTCGTAAAATGGGGCAAGACTCACTTAACCAATGTCTCACTTAGCAACCTGAATTTTGGGCTCAATTGTGGTCGTAAGTTACTTAACAACTGCCTTGCTTTGCAATGGATGTATGGATCTCAGTTGTGATCATAAGTTGAGGGCTCCCTGTGTGCATGCGTGTTTGTGTGTGTGTGGTGTAAAACAAGAGGGAAAGGGTGCTGAATGAATGTGAATTGATTATAAAAGTGAATGGGCAGTAGAAAAAAGTTAGATTGAGATGTTTTGGCCATATGAAGAAAACAAATAAGGTTAAACTGTTAAACGGACAGCAGAATGGAAGGATGAAGAGGAAGGGTATAACCAAGGAACTTACAGGTGCTTATAGACCCATCACAAAATTCTCACTGGTGACTCACACCTGACCCACCACAAGACCCTCACTTGACACACCCACATTTGATTCATCACAAGACCCTCACTTGGTGTGACCATCACAAGACCTGCTGACCACACAAAGACCTTATAAGCAGAATACGTATGTTGTATATAATATGTTTTAGGTGTGTGTCATGTATGTGTTTCACTTTGAGAGTCGGCAACTAAATTTCATTTTTGATGTATATTGTTGTGCCCACAGTAAAAAAAAACGACAATAAAGGTTATCTCATCTAATCTTATCTTAAGAACACCAACGCTGGCATCCCCTAAACTCCGCTGAAGTTTAAGTTTAAGTTTATTCACATTTATATGCCGCCCTTCTCCGAAGACCCAGGGCGGCTCACAACAAGAATACAATAACAATTTTAAAATTAACCACATTCATATCACACACAAACACAATCAATTCGCAGCCGCTGATGGCGGGACACTCTTAGGGCCGAGGGGCAGAGCACAGCTCATATGCCCCAAGCCTGTCGGCATAGATGTGTCTTCAGCACTTTCCGAAAAGCTAGGAGGGAGGAAGCAGTACGAACCTCCGAGGGAAGCTGGTTCCAGAGGGCTGGGGCAGCAACAGAGAAGGCCCTTGCCCTAGGTCCCGCCAGATGGCATTGTTTAACAGACGGGACTCGTAGGAGGTCGACCCTATGCGCCCTGACCGGTCGCTGGGAAGATGTTACCTAGCCTGGTAATGAAACGTTTGGAAACCAACCCACAAACTTGGAGAACTAATCTTCACTCTGACTTATAGGTACTCCTGAGAAAGCACAAAAGCTGAGGGAGCTGCCTTTTTTTTTCCTTTAAAAATTCAAGATAAACTTTTCCAAGTCATCTCTTTTTCTCACTCTCTGTTAACCCATTGTTATCAAGGAAGGAGATTTGAATTTAAAAATGCCATTAAAGTAGGTCAAAGTATTGCTGATTTCTTTATCTGAAATTCACCCAGCAGTCATGAATAATACACAATCCTGAATGTTTCTTTCATTGGCAAACTTCTTGTTCCCGAGGTTAACCCTGTCCTTTTGGATGACTAGAGACCCTTTCCAAACATTAAGTCTCTGAGGTCTGGCAGTGGGAGTGGCAAAGGACTGTGCTAAATTTTGGCATTAAATGAGGAATGGAAGGCCCATCCAAGGAGATCACTTCTGATCATGGCTTACCCATTGTCAGCTGCCACTTTATGCTTGCTTGTGCTTCGCCACATTATGATGACAGACTGCCATGAACTGTAGGGAAGGAGAAACGCAAAGGGGAAAATGAAAGTAATTGCTGTATCTCTCCGAGAAGCTGCTTCAAGGTCACAGGGCATACCAGCTAGGTATCATGCTGTACCTGAACCGACTATTAGGAAGACATCCTGCCTCAACTTGACTAATCACATGGGGATGGGCAATGGGAGGCAGCTAAGGGAGGGAAAAGTTGAACTAGAGGATTTTGGTCCGTGATGCTCCGATCTGGCTATGCATTACTGCAATATACTTGACTTCTAATAAACTATACCAGTGATGGCGAACCGTTTAGAGACCGAGTGCCCAAACTGCAACCCAAAACCCACTTATTTATTGCCAGGTGGGCATGGCCCATTGGGTGGCGTGGGTGTGGTGGTCATGGCATTGGGTGGGTGTGGCCAAGGTGGGCATGGTCACCTCAATGTTGCTTATGGGGAGGGACACCTGTGGGGGTGGGCAGGGTTGGGGGAGATCCAGGGGGTCTCTGGCAGGTGGGACGGTGGGCAGGAGGCTCGTTCTGCGGGGTGAGGTGAGGCAGGGTGGGGGTGCCATTGCCATGGGGCGAGGCAGGGGCTAGGGCGGCTGTTGCCTGACACCATCAGCCCCCACATACAGAGGCCAGCGAGCGCGTAGTGGCCGACGGTGTCCATCAGCAGCCACAGCCTGCCGGCCCCTCCACTGGCACACTCCAGGGCTCCACAGCCACCGCCAGCAGTTCAAAGAAGCCACCTCTGAGCTGGATGGCCGGCTGACAGCTGAGGAGGCGATGCAGTAGGTCGTGCCCGGGAAAAGGAGAGTATGCGAGGCCAGGAGGGATTGGGGGGAGGGAAACCAGCTGTGCCGGGATGTATCCAGTCACGTGGGACCTCGGCGAGTTAGCAGGAGGCTGGTTGAAGAGGGACAGTTGCCATCTCTAGGGCATGGCATGTGTGCCCACAGAGAAGGCTCTGAGTGCCGCCTCTGGCATGCGTGCCATAGGTTTGCCACCACTGAACTATACCTTTCTCAACAAATAGAACTAGAGATTTAAGTTGTGGCAGGTCTGGTACCAATATCAGTTTTTGGGCGGACACTATAAATCTAAAGCTTAGCTCCAGGCAGGATTCTTCCTTGGAAATCCCATTTAGTCCAACAAATCTACAATCTTTATGAATTCTACAATTTTCCTTCTTCAGTTGGGACAGAAATTAACAAATAGCTCCAAGTACCTATTTAATATAGGAATATCTTTTAGCTCCTTCCTTTGATTGTCATTTTTCAGCTTGCTGCCAAAGCGATCTTATTTGTTTTATAGTTTTATAGCTGCCTGGTAGCCTTAGTTTTGCCAGCAGATGACAAAGGTGATTTAAAACATTGAAAACAAGTTTCGACTGACATCAAGATTTTGCATAGAATATTGTGATTTCCTTTTTAATCAGATATGACCCAGCCTCAGGGCTGTTCCGTTGAAGGAGGATATATTTTGCAGGTGAAGCATGGAAAAGATTGCCGGAGTGAAAATAGATCAAAAACAGCTTGTGTTGGAGAGAGAAAAATGAGATTTTTCAGATGAATTGGGGTATATCCAATAACAGGCATTTGGGGAGGGGGACTCAGATCAGGTTCTGACCATTATGCTGGAGGACATAATCCGCCCCCCCAAATG
The DNA here is from genome assembly GCA_034064705.1 of Bothrops alternatus. NCBI lineage: Eukaryota > Metazoa > Chordata > Lepidosauria > Squamata > Viperidae > Bothrops > Bothrops alternatus. The sequence continues at coordinate 4,333,076 of JARGCV010000217.1, forward strand.
GATGAACATAGCACTGAACTGATTAAATTGCCTTTCATTTAAATGTTATTAGACTAGACTTTGATCATGAATTTAATAATTTTCCCCATCTATCACTTTAAATATTACAATTTATTCACAAGTTATGGAGCTTCCCAGGCTATCAGCAATCCTAAGGCTCCAAGTTTCACAGAGATATCTGCAGAGAAAGGTCCAAAAAGTTAAAATGGCCGATTAAAACCCTGCCATTTTTATATTTGTGGGATATGTGAAAAAAGAATGGAGCTGATATTAATAATAATAATAATAATAATAATAATAATAATAATAATAATAATAATAATAATAATAATAATAATAATAATAAAGTTGGAAGGGACCTTGAAGGTCATCTAGTCCAGGCAGGAAACCCTATACCATTTCGGACAAATAGCTGTCCAGTTTCTTCTTAAAAACCTCCAGTGTTGGAGCATTCACTGCTTCTGGAGGCAGGTTGTTCCACTGGTTAATTGTTCTGTCAGGAAGTTTCTCCTTAGTTCTAGGTTGCTTCTCTCCTTGATTCGTTTCCACCTGTTGCTTGTTGTCCTGCCTTCAGGCGCCTTGGAAAATAGCTTGACACCCTCTTCTTTGTAGCAGCCCCTGAGATATTGGAAGACTGCTATCATGTCCCCCCTCATCCTTCTCTTCATTAAACTAGACATACCCAATTCCAGCAATCGTTCCTTATATACTTTAGCCTCCAGTCCCCTAATCATCTTTGTTGCTCTTCTCTGTACTCTTTCTAGAGTCTCAGCATCTTTTTTACATCACGGTGACCAAAACTGGATGCAGTATTCCAAGTATGGCCTTACCAAGGCATTGTAAAGTGGTATTAACACTTCACGTGATCTTGATTCTATCCCTCTGTTAATGCAGCTTAGCACTGTGTTGGCCTTTTTGGCAGCTGCAGCACACTGCTGACTCATCTTTAGGTGATTGTCCACTAAGACTCCGAGGTCCTTCTCACAGTTACTACTATTGAGCAAGGTACCCCCTATACTATACCTGTGCATTTGGTTTTTCTTGTCTAAATGTAGAACCTTGCTTTTTTTCGCCACTGAATTTCATTTTGTTAGATAGCGCTCAGTGTTCAAGTCTATCCAGATCCTTCTGTATCTTAAGCCTGTCTTCTGAGTGTTGGCTATTCCTGCCAGCTTGGTGTCGTCTGCAAATTTGATGAGTTCCCCATCTATCTCCTCGTCCAAATCGTTGATATAGATGTTGAAGAGCACTGGGCCCAGAACAGAGCCCTGGGGCATCCCACTACACACTTCCCTCCATGTAGATGCAGTTCCATTGAGGATCACACGCTGAGTATGGCCGGTCAGCCAGCTATGGATCCATCTGGTGGTGGTGCTTTCCACCCCACATTTTTCTATTTTGTTAAGTAGTAGGTTGTGATCTACTTTATCAAATGCCTTACTGAAGTCCAAGTAAATTATGTCCACAGCATTCCTCTGATCCACTAATTTTGTCACTTGGTCAAAGAATGCAATAAGATTTGTCTGGCATGATCTATTTTTGACAAACCCATGTTGGCTTTTAGTAATGACTTTGTTTGCCTCTAGGTGTTCGTTGATTCTTTGTTTGATTATCTTTTCCAGGATCTTCCCAGGCATTGAGGTCAGGCTGATAGGTCTGTAATTTCCTGGGTCCATTTTTTTCCCTTTTTTGTAGATGGGAACTACATCAGCTCTTTTCCAGTCCTCTGGTAGTTCCCCTGTGCTCCAGGATCTTTGAAAAATATAGTTCAGTGGTTCTGAGATCACATCTGCCAGTTCCTTGAGAACCTTGGGGTAAAGACTTTTGGTGGCTCCGTTGGTGTCGCTGCAGCCTCCTTTGGAGGCTCCGCTCTCCCGGGTTTTGTTAAGCCGCAAAACAGCGAACATCAGCTGTTTTTTGCGGTGAAAAATCCCCCCTTCCGGCGAAGAAGGGGTGAAGAGCATCGGGCGCGGGTTGAGCTCCTCTAAAACCCCCCTGAAAAAGTTTTCAGGGGGAAAGAGTGAGAGCTCCCCAGGCGCTCGAAGACGCTCCTGCCCGGGACGCTTCTGTCTGCAGACAGAAAAGACGCCGCGACCACCTCTGCTCAAGACAAACATCTAAGAGAGACCTATATGCAGGCGGAGTGAATACAGGAGATCTATATTGCAAGAGAACCTTGGGGTGTAATCCATCTGGTCCTGGCGATTTGAACTCGTCTATGCTTGTCTTTGTTGGACCTTCTTTCCCTATGAACATCTCTGGCTTAGTATCTCTAAGCTATATACCTACTCTGAGTCAACTCTAAGAAATCAGGCTTTACTCAACTTTGGGACCACTTTTGAAGCTTGTGAGAGCTTTGCTGCTGCATTGTTTTTTGATGTTACTAAGATCCCAGCCATGTTGAAAAGGGAATGAATATATATAACCCATATTCATATGAATTATTAAGAGAGCCCGCTTGGTCTAGTGATGAAGGCACCAGGTTACAAATTCTAGTCCTTTCCTTAGACATGAAAGCTGGCTGGGTGACTTTGAGCCAATCACCAGGAGATTGTGAGTTCTAGTCTCTCCGCAGACATGAAAGCTGGTTGCATGACTTTGGCCCAACCACCAAGAGATTATAATTTATAGTCCCATTTTAGGCATGAAAGTCAGCTGGGTGACTGGACCAGTCCCTCTCTCTCTCAGACCAACCCACCACACAGGGTTGTTGCTGAATAAAATAGAGGAGAAAGGAATATTAGATATATTTTCCAACCTGAGCTATTTATAAAAACAATAAAGTTGGGATAAAATAATCTAAAAAATAGATCAGATTAACAGTGGGGAAAAAAGAAATAAATAAAACTTAAAAATGGAGGATCCTCTCCTTTATCCCACCCACCCCCCTTCCGATCATTCATTCCCAAAGCCATGGTGGCACAGTGGTTAGAATGCAGTATTGCAGGCTAATTCTGCCGACTGCCAGGGGTTCGATCCTCACTGGTTCAAGGTTGACTCAGCCTTCCATCCTTCCAAGGTCAGTAAAATGAGGATCCAGATTGTTGAGGGCACTTAGAGAGTGTAAACCACTTAGAGAGGGCAGTAAAGCACTATGGGGCGGTATATAAGTCTAAGTGCTATTGCTATTCAGCTCATGTCCCCTCCCACAGAAAAAGCTAAGTGTATTCCTGACACCAAATGTTGTTTGCCTCTGATTTCAATTTTTGAGAAATGGCTTGGGAAGAATGTGAAAAGAGAAACATCTGCTGTGTCTCTTCCATGCCTCACATCCTGCTCCACGTAGATTTCCAGCAAGGCAAATTTCTCTCAGAACTCTCTACCCTGCTTATGAATCCTTTTATAATTCAATTCCCCTCCTTCATAAATATTTTTCCTGACACTTTGAAATAACAAGTCACGACCGAGTGGGTGCAGGCTGGATATTTTACCTCAGTGTACAGATAGTCCTCGATTTATGACAACTGAGTCCAAAATTTGTGTTGTTAAGACATTTGTTAAGTGAGTTTTGCCCCGTTTTGCGACCTTTCTTTCCACAGTTGTTAAGTGAATCACTAACAGCTTGATAAGTTAGTAACATGGTTGTTAAGCGAATCGGGCTTTCTCATTGACTTTGCTTGTCAGATCGCAAAAGGGGATCACATGACCCCGGGACACTACAACGGTCATAAATATGAACCAGTTACCAAGCGTCTAAATTTGGTATACATAATCATGGAGATGCTGCAAAGGTCATAACTGAGAAAAACAGTTGTAAGTCACATTTTTTCAGAGCTGTTATAACTTTGAACGCTCACTAAATGAACCTGTTGTATGTTGTAAGTTGAGGACTACTTGTATAGTGAGGACTATCCGTATAGTAGTCCCATTGGCTTTGTCAGAAAGTCGCCAAAGGTGATCACATGACCCCATGACACTGCAACCATCATGAGTCAGTTGCCAAGCATCTGAAATTTGATCACGTGACCACAGGGAGGCTACAATGGTCGTAAGTGTGAAAAATGGTCAGAAGCCACTTTTTTCAGTGCCGTTGTAACTTTGAATGGTCACTAATTGAACTGTTGTAAATCGACTACTCTAGCAAGGAGCAAAGGAAAACTGAAGTAAAATTGTATGCACAGTCAGGATCACATGACTTTCACTTAGTGGCCCTTTGCTTAAAACAGTGGTTCTCAACCTTTTTCAGTTTGAGACCCCACTTGCTCCGCCCATGTGTGGTGCGACCCCGGCGCGCGCGTGCGGGGCCAATCTGCGCATGTGCGGTGCGCACGCAACCCCCCCCCAAAGAAACAAAATGGCAGCCTGCGACGGGCCGATCCGGGCATGCAGGGCACGCGCACAACCCAAAAAAACAAAAAACAAAATGGCGGCCCACGACGGGCCGATCCGTGCATGCGCGGCGCGCCCGTGACAGCCCGAACCGCGACGGGCCGGTCCGGCCATGCAGGGCACGCGCACAACCGAAAAAAAAACCCCAAACAAAATGGCGGCCCGCGGTGTCCAGAGACCCCCGCAAAACGGTCGTTCGACCCCAAATGGGGTCGCGACCCATAGGTTGAGAACCACTGGCTTAAAAGCAGAGTTGTTGGTCCAAATTGTGGTCGTTAAATGAGGACCACCTGTATACCCAATTGTCTCATATTTATGACGGTTGCAGTGTCATGGGGTCATGTGATCACCTTTTGCAACTTTCTGACAGGCAGAGTCAGTGGGGAATCCAGATTCACTTAACAATTCACTGTGTTAATTTAACAACTGCAGTGATTCACTTAACAACAGTAGCAAGAAAAGTTGTAAAATGGGACAAAATACACTTACCAATTTCTTACTCGGCAACAGAAGTTTTGGGTTCAATTGTGGTTATATGTTGAGGACTGCCTGTTATTGCTATAATTATTATATTGCAACCTTTCTTTAAAAAACTACAGTATGCCTTGCAACATGTAGCTTATTTTAGGAGCTTTAGAAATTATGCTACCGGTAATACTTCCCTGAGAGAAAGTTGGGAAGTTCCTCCTTGTAATACCCTTGTATTATTAATTCCCAATTCTTAAAAAAGCACCATTTTTTCCACTTTTTGTTCTTTATGGTCTTTGTATGAATGTTTGATACACCTTTGAGGATGACACCTTCATTGGCACAATTTAAATTTTGAAGCCAAATACTGTATGGGACCTTAGTAATATATGTAGGAATCTTTAGACAAAGATTACAAAGAGGAAGGAAATAAATAAATCCTGGATTTAAAGAGATTCAGTCATGTAAAACTAAAATACCCATTTTTCCATATCCTCACTCTCAAGATTCTGAAAGATAATAAAATTTAAAAAAATTGCCTCTCTAAATGCTTGAAGTCACGACAAGATTCATCATAAGATTGCATTGCAAGCCATAACACCATGCTATAAATGGATTTGTGCAAAGGGAAAAAAAGGTGGTTAGAAATATATGTAAAATGGCTTTATCAGGTAATAAGCACTTCTGGTAGCTTGATCATATGACGAGGTAGGAAAAAACAGCAATGAGATTTTTCTGTTAAAATGATTCTAATAAATCACTCCCATTCTCCTAGCATCACTTCATGTTAAGGAAAAAAAAACAGCTTGAAAATTCTACTAGTGAAATGCTTTGCTTCTTTTAATTCCTATTACTGTATTTTATTTATTTATTTTATTTTATTTAGGCTTATATGCCGCTCCTCTCCGAAGACTCGGAGCGGCGAACAACATATATATAAAACAACAAATACAATATAAACCCAAACAAGAAATATTTAAAAAATAAAATAAAACCCCACTCACTCTCACTCATATTCATCAATCAATCCACAATCATCCCCAGGCCTGCCGGCAAAGATAAGTTTTAAGATTTTTTCGGAAGGCCGGGAGAGTGGGAGAAACGCGGACTTCAGGAGGCAGTTGGTTCCAGAGGGCGGGTGCCGCAACAGAGAAGGCCCTCCCCCTAGGGCCCGCCAGATGACATTGCTTCGCTGACGGGACCCGGAGGAGGCCGACCCTGTGCGCTCTCACCGGTCATAGGGAAGTATGTGGCAGAAGACGGTCCCGTAAGTATCCTGGTCCCATGCCATAAAGGGCTTTATAGGTAATAACCAACACTTTGAATTGCGCTCGGAGACCAATAGGCAACCAATGCAGCATGTGGAGAGTTGGCAAAATGTGGGCACGACGTGGAAGGCCCACAATTGCTCGCGCAGCTGCATTTTGCACTAATTGTAGTCTCCGAACACTCTTCAAGGGTAGCCCCATGTAGAGAGCGTTGCAGTAGTCGATCCTCGAGGTGACAAGGGCATGTGTGACTGTGAGGTGAGACTCCCGATCCTAATAATGCTAAGTCAGGAACTTTTTCTAATTTTGCTATAAAGAAGAGGGGGTTAACCTCGTCTCCAAAGCACCCGAAGGCAGGACAAGGAGCAATGGATGGAAACTAATCAAGGAGAGAATGTCTATGGAGATTCTCAGTCACCCAAGTCATAGTTGTCCCAAAGGTGCTTTTTCGGTTGCCTCTTGAAAAAGTACTTTTGGATCAAGGAGAGAAGCAACCTAGAATTAGGGAGAAATTTCCTGACAGTTAGAACAATTAATCAGTGGAATGACGCCTCCATAAATTGTGGGTGCTCCAACCCTAGAGGTTTTTAAGAGGAGATTGGACAACTATTTGTCTAAAATGGTATAGGATTTCCTGCTTGAGCAGGAAATTAGACTAGAAGACCGCCAAGGTCCCTTCCAACTCTTGTTATTCTGTTAATGTGTGTTAGATTGATCTCTAAGCAGTAAATGTGGATACTGTCCTTTTTATTTTTGCATTTTCTTTTTTACCGCTTTTTATTTATTGTTTATCAGCCATAACCTTACTAATTAAAGCAATTCCTGTCATGTGGTATTTTTTTTGTAAGGACAAACAGGCCACACAATGCCTAAAGCTAAAATCATATTAAGGCTACCGTAAGTATACCACATTACGCATACCACATTAAGGCTTAGAATGATGTTTACAACCAGTTCATGAATTTTATGGATACTTAACAGCGTTGCAGGGCTTATTCAATAAAATACAGTTTATTGTGGAGTGAACTCAGTGCCCCTATTGGTCTTGTGTCTAAATGAAAAGGTGAAAAATTACATTTCTGCTTCAGCTTTCACTCTTCTATTTTTTTAAAATGGATGTTATCAGACGAAGACCTAAGATATCATAATTTCACCAAAATGTGCCAAGCCAAATTTAGAGGCTGCCTTTTGGATATCTTTAAGGATTTGAAGACCCTATTTTAAGCATATTCTGACTATAAGCAAATGAGAGAGCTGGGTTACATTCCCTTATTACTACAGTGTATCTCAAAATTAGACTACAAAGAGCCTGGGTATTTGCATTTCATCATGTGTTAAGCCATTGTTTTAGTATACTGCAGGGGTAGGCAACCTTGGCTCTTTTATGACTTGTGGACTTCAATTCCCAGAATTCCTGAGCCAGCATAGCTCAGCTTGGAAACTCTGGCTGGCTCAGGAATTCTGGGAGTTGAAGTCCATGAGTCATAAAAGAGCCAAGGTTGCCTACCCCTGCTCTAATAGTATACTGGATGAACCAAGTCATCAAGTTGTACTGTAATTTAGTTTACCTGTTTGGAAGTATCAACATCACCGTCTATCTCGCCTTTCACTTTATACGTCAGCTCAAAGAAGCAAACATACCTAAAATTCCTGTTTCTGTTTTCCCCGAAACAATCCTGTGAGGGTTTGGTTGAGAAAGAGAGAGAGACTGGCCTAAAATCATCCAGCCAGCTATCGTGCCTAAGGCCAGACTAGAACTATCTCCTGCTGCATCAAACTAGCTCTTATAGCAATAGCACCTTATATACCACTTCATAGTGCTTTACAGCAGGCTCTGAGTGGTTTACAAATGTCAGCATATTGCCCCCAACAAATTGGGTCCTCATTTTACCGTCCTCGGAAGGATACAAGGCTGAGTCAACCTTGAGGTGGTCAGGATCGAACTCTCAGCAGTGGAATGCAGAGTTATCCTGCAATACTGCATTCTAACCACTGTGCCACCAATGGCTCTTATGATATACAGATAGTCTCCAACTTATGACCGACTACTTAGTGACCCTCTGAAGTTACGATGGACATCTCCCCAAAGGCTGCCCTACCCTATAGTCATATGACCATATGTTGGTTGCTTGGCAGATGGCCCATATTTACAGCCATTTGCGGTGTCCTGCAGCCACATGTCTACTTTTTATGATGTTGTTGGTGTAACTGGAATTTACTTCCAGTTTTCATCAAAATCTACCAATAGCAGACAATAGGTTTGCTTTACGACTGCTGTTCTCTTAACAATTGCCACAAAAAAGATAGTTTGGGTCATGTGACAACCTGCTTTACTATTGTTGGGTTCTATTACAGTTGTAACTTGAGGACTACCTTATAAGCACAGCCAATGCATTATTTTAAACCAGTTCTGGTAGGATTAACACAGGTTATGTTTGAAGAGCAAATTGAAAACTTAGTTCAGCTCAGAATGCTACAACCAGGTTTTAAGTCAAAACTAATAATTAAAAACATGCAACTATGGTGTTACAATGGATTATTTGCTATGATTCTTTCAATGCCAATCTGAAACAGGGATTAGAAACTTAAACTGTTTGGAAATAAAATACCTTAAAGTTAGCCTCTTCTGGATGATGTCAGAAAAGTAGGACTTTTTTTAAAAAAAGTTTAGACGTTTTTAAAAATCAACATTAATACTGTCTGAAATTCCTACCATTTTAGTAGAACAAACCTATCTGATGTGAATTTAAGGATTACCTTAAATTATTCATTGGTAAAGCCTCATATGGAGAAAGGAACTATTCTGTTTATATTCTGGCTTAATTCTGAGGAATACATCATCTATTCTCTGTCATTTTCCACAACAGAACTGTTTCAAGAGGAAATCAAGAGGAAAGACTTTTATGCAAGACGTGTTCTCTTTATTCCAAAAATAAATACTTTTTTAATCAAAGATTTTCAAATGCCATCATATAATCACAACAGAAGGGGAAGGTCCACTTCTTTGGCAGCTGTGAAGCCAACATACAAGAACTTGACAGGAGCAATGCTGCTGACAAACTCATAGCTGATTTATACAAATCTCAAAAGCAACAAAATCCCCTTTTTAGGGGTGAGCAAGAGACTGTTGAGGTCTAAAAGGCACATTATGCTAGACAATAAAACATACTTTGTGTCCTTGCAAACAAGTATGTTCTATGTTACCTTCCACCAGAGCAACTGTGGACTGTGAATTAAGTCAGAGAAAGAGGATTCCTTTGTAAAAGGATTATTAATAACAGTGATTAAAAAAGGATCCCCTGGGGAAGGGGGGACTTTGATTAGTTGTTGGGCCTTGGCATGACCACCCAAGGGGCACAGTTCTAAATCCATGTCATTCAGTTGTATTGGGGCGGGTGGCCACGTAAACAAACACCACAATCAAAAGCACCACCACAGTCAAGGTGGGAAGCACCACAGTTGTGACTTGCTGACGGGCTTCGTGCATTGCTTGCTTTCTCTCCTTTTTGTCTTTGGATGTCTCTTTTTTGGGCTTCCCTTTCAGCTGTCTCATTCTCCTTCCTTTCTGGATCTCTCGTCAAGGAAATCAAACCAAATAGCCAAGAAGTGTCAAATGTGCAACCAAGAGATGCTTCTTCTGGTCGACTTCGTCCTTCTTGGCGTTGGATGGGGTCCTGTATAAAAACCTGGAAGATAAGAGAAGAGAGAAATGATAGTCCGGTGGAGGTTGATGGTGTTGATCAGAGGCGTCCAAATGTGGCCCCTTTAAGACTTATGGACTTTATGGACTTCAGCTCCCAGAATTCCCCAGCCAGCATAGCTGACTGAGGAATTCTGGGAGTTGAAGTCCATTAGTTTTAAAGTGGCCAATTTCAGAGAGTCCTGGTGTTAGTGAACAAAGGTGACAGGGTTAATACTGAGAAATACATCTTGTGCAGCTGGGAGCTGACTCCCTAAAGCAATGTTTCTCAACCTTGACAATTTTAAGGCATGTGGACTTCAACTCCCAGAATTCCACAGCCAGCAACGCTGGCTGTGGAATTCTGGGAGTTGAAGTCCACATGCCTTAAAATTATCAAGGTTGAGAAACACTGCCCTAAAGTGTTTCCAAAAGTTGCCAATTTTTTAACCTTTTTTATGAGATAGTTATGCCTTTCTGTGAATAGCCAAGCCCCTCCCATATCTATAATCAATTTTTTTAAAAACAATGATAGTAGTGGGAGAGCTACTCATCGTATTTCAGTAAACAGCCTGTGAGTTTTCATATTTATTTAGCAAGAACACTGAAATCTTTGAGACTGCAAAATGTTATTTACCCAAAGGGACAAGTAGAAGAAATCAATAAAGATACACAAAACCTGTCCTCATTTCTACACAGTCTTGTTATCTAGACTTATCCAAATTGGTAGGTTACTGATGTACTGGGATTTTAAGTTCCAGATCATGTATTATATATGGAGAGGAGAGGATACAATATTATTCAAGTAAAATTTCCTAGTCAGTGAGATTACCAGTGTATATTTCATGTGTCGTGAATATTTTCCACTATGCTATTGAAGGAGTCATCAATTTAAGATCATTTGAAATTACAATGGACCTCAGCTATTTATGACCAGTTTTCAAAGTTATGACAGCCACACATATAGGCCATAGTCACAAGGTCTCATTTTGGGTGCTTGGCAATTAGTTCACTTTTATGTACGTTTGCAGCATCCTGCAATCACATAACCACAATTTGTAATTATTATTTTTTTTGCCAGTTTCCAGCATTTATTTCCATGTCTGGCAAAAAACACCAATGGGGAAAATGGATTAGCTTAATGACTGCTGCAAAAAAAAATGTAGTGAAATTGGGCCTGTCACATAATGTTTTATCTAGAACCACAACATCTTATGATAAGATATTGGTCTACCTCTGGAGTCACAGTATATAGACCAATATCTTTACCCTGCGGGCCATATCCTTATCAGAAAATGTAAAACCTGCTTTACCTATAAAAATGAATTAGCAGGATTTTGCTAACTTGGATTATGGGAATCAAGCTGTTTTTCACATGCTGACAGTTGCAAAGATTTGCAAATCTTTCACTTGACCTCCAGTGTACTTCCAAAAACTCATCTTGAGATGCAACTTTGTTGTGTGGCTGAGAAAGAGAAGGGTCTTGGAATTAGAGGGACAGGATCCGAATCTGGGTGGCATGATTATTTGCAGTATAATAGTCAAGGTTAATGTGCATTTTTAAAAAAATCATTATGTTAGACATTCCATGTCAAGACTACAGAATAGTTACAAATCCAGGTTGTGCCTGAAAACACTTTTGTGGCTCTCAGAACAAGCATTTTATACATGAGAAATAAACACAAAAAGCTAACTTATTGTGAGATAACAGAATTTTATCAAGGGAAATGTAAAATAAATCAAGAGAAGAACTGGAGGTAGAGGGATACAGTTGCCAAAGGTTTTCTTATTTACTGTTATTACAAAGATTTAAAGTAGGCAAAAGAGTCTGGAGTCTGAAATAGAATTGGGTACGAATGAAGAACATGCAATTGATAAAATATATAAACTTTTATTAAAATTTGAAACAGAAGAAGTAGTGAAAAAAAGTTTGATAACTTCATTTAGGTTATAATATATAAATGGTTAATGGAAAATATGTGGCTTAAGGAACTGAAAATCACACTACATTGTAATCATAAAGACAATTTTTATAAAATGATTGGACTGTTGGTATCATTCGTTATAATTGTTACATATATAATTGTTTATATATATATAAATAAAAAAATAAAGTTTGCTGTCCAGTTGGCTTTGGTTTCAGAAGCTGGATCAAAACAGTTATTTGAGGCTTTTATGCTGGTTAAAAAAAGCTAAGTTGAAAAGGTGGAACTGACAGCATCTCTCTTAATAGCTGTCACTGTCAGAATCATAATGAACGCTGAAACAACATAACATGAAAATTATATAGAATCTACTTTATCTGCAGTGAATGGTGCACGATGGTACAAATCTCTGTTGCACCCAGCTCTATAATTATAGGCCTTTGAATGCCATGCCAGGGATGCAATCACCAAAATGGGTTGGACTGGGACAAAGAAGTGGGAGGCCTCAGGAAAGCACTGAATCAGGTTTAACCCAGTTTAAATCAAATTAATGAAATATAGTCCATATTATAGTATTTTACTTTTTTGTTGCGTTATTTTTTTCCCTTTAGAGCAGAGGTCACCAACCTTTTTGGTTTGGCAGCCCGGAAAAGGAGGCAGGCACCGTTATGCACATGCACAAACACACACACAAATGGGCCACGCGTGAGCGAACATACGCATGCAAATGGGCCGCGCATGCACACGCGCAAATGGGGCCGCGCAAGGGTGAGAACCATAAATGGGGCAGCGCTAGTGTCGGTAGGACGTTCAGGGGCAGGGTGGCACTAACGCCGTGGAATGCTCGGAGCAGTTCTAGTGCCGGCAGGACGCTCAGAGTGGTACTAGTGCCGGTGGGATGTTTGGGGCGGGACGATGCTAGCGCTGGTGAGATGCTCAGGGCGAGGCTAGCGTGAGTGTGGGAAGTGAGTGCACGCACACACGCTCATGCACTGGCCATCCCTTCACGTGGCCCGGTGCCCAAGAGGCCACGGCCCAGTAGTGGGCTGCGGCCCACAGGTTGGGGACCCCTGCTTTAGAGAGAACTTCTGGAAAGGCTTTGGGATACATCAACAGGCCTATTAATTATACATCCAATACAATATCTCTCTTGATATATCCACCATAATTGCAGTACAGGTGGTCCCCGGCTTACAACCACAATTGAGCCCAAAGTTTCCATTGCTAAGCAAAACAGCAGCCAAGGGAGCTTTGCCCCATTTTACAACCTTCCTTGCCACACTTGTTAAGTGAATCACTGCAGTTGTTAAGTTAGTAACCCGGTTGTTAAGTGAATCTGTTTTCCCCATTGACTTTGCTTGTCAGCAGTTTGCAAAAGGGGATCCCATGACCCCGGGACACTGTAACCGTCATAAATATATGCTGTTGCTAGGCGTCCAAATTTTGATCATGTGATCATAACGATGCTGTGACCGTTGCAAGTGGGAGGGCTAGTCATAAGTCACTTTTTTGAATGCTCTTGTAACTTTGAACACTTGCTAAACAAAGTCGAGGACTGTCTGCACCCCAGTCTCAACAAACAGATTGTGTACAAAACACACCTTTCCTGTGCTGAAATCAGTAAAGAAATTGTAATTGTAAGCTGCTCTGAATTTCTTTGCAGAGAGAAATGGGCAGCATATAATTTTAATAAATAATAATAGATAAACTGAATGTGTTTGGCTCTTCGTTTTTTCTTCCCTTTTCATCACTTCAACAACCTAAAGATTCCTCATTTCCTGGCTTGGAGTGCCTACAAAATAAATACCTCAGCCTGAAGTTCTTTCTGATAGATTAAAACTACAGTTTTGCTTACTTAAACTAAGCCTCCCGAAAGTCAGTGAAACATAACTTGCGAGCAGATGCGTGATGAATAGGGCCTTAAATTACGAACTGAAGTGAAATATTGGAGCACAAAATACTTGGCCATAAAAGCAATGGGCTGACAGAATCACAAGCTGCTGTGGTTTAAATTTGACTTTCTTTTATTCGGAGGTCCCTGGATGAGATGGGCAGCCACAGAGGTTTAAGAAAACAAATAGTAAACCAATACAACGTATCACAACTTTTCCGCTATTGTTTGGCTTTTCAAAATAGGCATTTTTTGGATCTCATTTAAACTTAACTAAATCCAGTGATTGCCGACTCTGGAGTAAAGCAGCAACTAAAACCGTGAACAAGAAATGACCAAATTCCATTCAACTTTGGCCCCATATAAAGTCTCTACAGAGCTTTAGACAAACTGCTAGTTCCTCTATAATTTTTAGCGTTATTCTATACAGAATTACAGTGACATTTATGTGTGGTAATTTAAAGACTAAAAAAAGCAATATATGTGCCTATTCTTATAATTGTTTAACCTTAAGTTGTTAAAGACCACTATTCTTAATCATGCTTCCAACTGAAAGCTAAATTGTTATGGTTACTACACAAAAATAGATTCATATCTATCTGAAAAGCTGTGGAATGGATGCTTAAGCCTCTGTTTTTCTGGTAGCTTGGTTTTCTTGTAAAAGAGAGCTGAGTGGCTTGCAGCCTAATCAACTTGACTTTATAACACCTACAATCTCACTAAGGATATTAAGAGAAAATACACGTTTCTGCGGTCTTGTGATTGCAGTTTGGATGCTCAGCAATCAGCTCACATTTACGACTGTTTGCGGTACCACACAGTCAAGAAGCAAAGCCTGACAAACTCTTGGCACATTTCCAAGTGCGTCAATTTCAGAGGCTTCATAGTGCTGAAATTATAAAATTAGGTAGAACTCTAATTCTGTATGATGGCTCAATGGTTAAATATGCTGAGTTTGTCAACTGGAGAGCTGACAACTTAGGTTCCAGATCTGAGTTCAATGTAACAGGGGGAGCTCCTGTTATGTGGCCCAGCCCCTGCTCACCTACCTGTTTGAAAGCATGCAAATGCGAGTAGATTAATAGGTACCACTTGGCCATGCAACGGAGATGAACACTGTACCCTAAAGTCGGACACGACCGACAGGGAAACCTTTCCCTTTCCCATTTCGCAAAACTATTGCCAAAACTCATAAAATATCCCAGGGCTGAATGCTTACCTTTGGCTGGAGGTTCTCTTTCTATAGCTCCTGTTTCTAAAGTCTTGTTTTCTCCAAAACACTGGCTCACGCCACCAACAAACAGACATTCATGCTGAAAGAAAATAAATAACTTTATTTTAGAAAGTTGGCCTAGGAACTTCCATCGATAGCTTAATAGAACAATTGATTATAAATCCTAATAGAATTATCAAAAAGTATTTAAACTTACAGAACTTGGTGGTTAAGGCATCAGCCTAGAAGCCAGAAAACTATGAGTTCCAATCCCGCCTTGGGCATGAAGCCAGTTGGGTGATTTTGGGGCAGTCATTTTCTCTCAGCCCTAAGAAAGCAACATTGGCAAACCACTTCTGGAAAATCTTGCCAAGAAAACTGTGGGGACTGTCCAGGCAGTCTCCAAGAATTGGACATGATTGAATGGAAGAAAAAAAATATTTATACAGAGCATTTATACAGAATGTACAGGTAGTCCTTGACTTTATTTATTTTATTATTTATTTATTAATTTAATTTCTATGCCGCCCTATTCCGGAGAACTCAGGGCGGCTCACAACATGATAGAAATTACATTATATACATAAATATAAAAACCCTTAATTAAAAAAGAAACCAATCATTCCACAAACATACACTGGCTAGGGGCAAGGTGTTAGCTGCCCCAGGCCTGCCGGCAAAAGTGTGTTTTAAGCAATTTACGAAAGGCGGAGAGGGTGGGGGCGACACGGATCTCCGGGGGAAGTTGGTTCCAGAGGGCCGGGGCTGCAACAGAGAAGGCTCTTCCCCTAGGCCCCGCCAGGCGACACTGTCTGGCTGACGGGACCTGGAGAAGGCCCAATCTGTGGGTCCTAACCGGCCGCTGGGATTCATGAGGCAGCAGACGGTCCCGTAAATAACCTGGTCCGATGCCATGTAGGGCTTTATAGGTCATAACCAACACTTTGAATTGGGTTCGGAGACCAATTGGCAGCCAATGCAGCTCGCGGAGTGATGCCGAAATGTGGGCATTTCTAGGCAAGCCCAACACTGCTCGCGCGGCTGCATTCTGCATTACCTGAAGTCTCCGAACGTTTTTCAAAGGTAGCCCCATGTAGAGAGCATTGCAGTAGTCGAACCTCGAGGTGATAAGGGCATGAGTGACTGTGAGAAGAGACTCCCGGTCCAAATAGGGCCGCAACTGGTGCACCAGGCGAACCTGGGCAAATGTCCTCCTCGCCATAGCCGAAAGATGATGTTCCAGATTTAGCTGTGGATCGAGGAGGACGCCCAAGTTGCAGACCTTCTCCGAGGGGGTCAAAAGCTCCCCCCCCAGGCTAATGGACGGATAGATTGAAATATCTTTGGGAGGCAGAACCCATAGCCACTCCGTCTTGTCGGGGTTGAGTTTGAGCCTGTTGGCACCCATCCAAACCCTAACAGCCTCCAGACATCGGCACATCACTTCCGCTGCTTCACTGAAATGACATGGGGTGGAGATGTAAAGCTGGGTATCATCAGCATACTGATGATATCTCACCCCGTGTTGTCGGATGATCTCACCCAGCGGTTTCATGTAGATATTAAACAGCAGAGGGGAGAGGACCGATCCCTGAGGGACCCCACAAGGGAGGAACCTAGGGGTCGACCTCTGACCCTCTGCCAACACCGACTGCGACCGACCAGTGAGGTAGGAGGTGAACCACCGCAAAACAGTGCCCCCCAACCCCCAACCCCTCCAGTCGGTGCAGAAGGATACCATGGTCAATGGTATCGAAAGCTGCTGAGAGGTCAAGTAGCACCAGGATAGTGGATAATCCTTTATCCCGGGCCCGCCAGAGATCATCCGTCAGCGCGACCAAAGCAGTTTCCGTGGAGTAGCCGAGCCTGAATCCTGACTGTTGAGGGCCCAGATAATCGGCCTCATCCAAGGACCGTTGGAGCTGGAGTGACACCACCTTCTCAACAACCTTCCCTATAAAGGGAAGATTGGAGACAGGACGGTAGTTGTTTAAAACAGCTGGGTCCAGGGAAGGCTTCTTGAGGAGGGGGCGCACAATTGCCTCCTTGCAGGGAGCCGGAAAGCACCCCTCCCTCAAAGAAGCGTTGACAATCTCCTGAACCCAGCCCCGCGTCACCTCCCTGCTGGCCGAAACCAGCCAGGAGGGGCACGGGTCCAATAAACAGGTGGCGGAGCTCACAGCTCCAATGGCCGTGTCGACTTCATCAGGTGCTACCGGGTCAAACTCCTCCCACACAACGGGATCAAGATGAGTCCCTGTCATCTCGACTGAATCATTATCAGCCGATACTGCATTCCAATTGGAGTCAAGGTCCAATGACTTATGACTGATCACTTAGCAACTATTCAAAGTTACAACAGACCTTACCTGGGGGCTACTTATGACCCAGATTCAAAGTTCTTTTTTTAAAATTTATTTATTGTTTGATCATAACAGGTAAAATACAAAAGAGAAAAACAAACAAATAAAACAAAACAAAACAAAAGCATGCTTTTAGCACCAATAACAACAACAACAAAATGGTGTACAAAAAAGGAGAAAAAAGGTGATCCAAATATCAAATAAATTTAACATTTAACATACAGGCGAATTCAAAGTTCTGATGGTTTCCCCCCTCCCCACTTGCAGTCAGGTGACTAAATTTGGATGCTTGGCAACATGGCTGCCTAGACGGGCATCTGCTGGCTGCATTACAGGCTGCAGCAGTATCCTATGGTTACACAACAATTTACAATGGTTTTTGCTGGTTGTGGTTACTTCTGTTTTTTAGCCAAACTGGTCCCATAGTGAACCATGGGTTTACTTAACAATTGCCGCAAAAAATGTAATAAAAAAATCCGGTTGCCCATGTTGAGGACTGTAGCTGCCTAGAATTCTAACAGAGGCATATTATATAGCAGTATTTTGTTGAAAATCTCATTTATGCTTAGATTTTTAACCTCAGTCTAACCATTTTCCCCCTAGGCTTCCATAATATTTGCTTCACATCTATCTGGACTATTTTTAATAACTGTATCCCTTATTATAAATTTAATAAACCAAATCTTGTTTAGAACATTGATCTGAACAGCAGCGGACCCACTATATTAAGTGATGATGGTAAAAGTGATAGGTCCACAATTATTGGATTTCTCACCTTCACATCCATGAAAATCATGGCTAAATCAAAATACAATACTAGAACTCTAAAGAGTATAAACTATAGAGCGTTGATCATGGTGCAGGATTCTAATGGTGATGATAATCCACATTAACTCTAACAATGGAATGTTTTAGAATGTGCAAGGTTGATTTGCACATCTTAGTTTGCAGTGATATATTTATAATACAAAACACACAGCTAAAATAAAGAAATTAACTTTCAACAGCAAAAAGAAGAAAAGCAGGAAACATGTAACATGCCCTTTTGTTTGCTCCAAAAATACATTTCTTTTGGACAAATTTTCCAGGAGCCAATATAATTATTTCTCCTCTACCTCCAGTTCCATATTTTCAAGGTAAGAAGCTTTTAGTTATATGCAAAGCAATTCTGGGAAAATTAGGACAGCGTACAAAATTACTATCCTTGAGAAGGCAGAAGGAGCATTTTTCTTCCTTGGCAAATTACAGGCCTAAATCAAAACTGACCCGCCATTAGCAAAACATTGCTTTTAACTTAAGTGCAAATTTGAGAGTTTCCATGCTTTCCAACTGCATTTGGCAAAAATGAGTTTCATCTCTGCCTCCAGCCAGAATGATAGAAAGTAGGGGAAAAGGGACATTCAATGAGATTTTAATAGTTCCCAGCGTCAGGAGATGGCTTTGTAGGTCTGGCATAGAAGCTTCGGTTCCAATAGGGTCAAAATGTTTTAGGGGGACTGAGTATTTTTAAGATTTTAAGCTTTGTATGTCTTGGGTTTTAAATGGGGATTTCGGCCAAATTATTTAATTCATTTTTAATTATTTTAAATTTTGTATATTTATATGTTTTTTAAATTTTAGGCTGTACACCGCCCCGAGTCCTTCGGGAGAGGGGCGGTATAGAAATTTGATTAATAAATGAATAAAATAAATAAATATATTGCTTCTCTAGGAAGGTGCAAAAGGGAAGGGAGGAAACACAAGTGGTCCTCAGCTTATGACCACAATTGAGCCCAAAATTCCTGTTCTTAAATGAGATAGTTGTGAAGTGAGTTTTGCTCCATTTAACGGCCTTTCTTGCCACAGTTGTCAAGCGAATTGCTGCAGTTGATAAGTTAGTAACACAGTTACTAACACAGTTAGTAACACAGAAGGTCGCAAAAGGGAATCACATGATCCACCCAGGACACTGCAACCGTCATAATTATGAGTCAGTTGCCAAGTGTCTGTATTTTGATCGTGTGACCAGGGGGATGCTGCAATGGTCGTAAGTGTGAAAAATGGTCATAAGTCACTTTTTTCATTGCCATTGTAACTTCAAACGGTCACTATATGAACTGTTGTAAGTCGAGGACTACGTGTACAGCACCACAAACTGGCCTGACAGGGGATGCTGTTTAAAAGGCCTGGAAAGGCAGTAGTCCAATCACCTGGGGAGTTATTATTGCAAGAACCTCTGATATACTCCACGCCGCTGTAATATTGGCTTACATTTTAGCGATGCTGTGAGGGAAAATGAGAGAAAGGTTAAGTCCAACCATTTTGCACTCAAAGGCTGAGAAGTGAATATTAGGAAGTAGGTTTACATGAATAGTGATCATGGATTATTAGAGCATACAGGTAACCTCAACTTAACAACAGTTCATTCAGTGACCTTTCAAGGTTACAACAGCACTGGGAAAAAAGTGATTCATGACCATTTTTCACACAACCTTCGCAGCCTCCCTGTGATCAAAATTCAGATGCTTGGTTCTAACTTTCTGAATTCTTCCTTCAACTTTAACTGTTGTTGTTGCTTTTCTTAATTCTTTTTAGCAGTATAGGTAACCCTCTGAAATATGCTTTAGCCGTATCCCACACATTTTGAAGCGATGTTTCTTCTTGTTTATTTTGAAGAAAAAAATCCATTTCCTTTGTCGCTAGTTGTATAAACAACATGGCGACTGCTTTAGGAAGAAGGCTGCAGTTTATTGAAGAGGCGAGCCAGACAGAAAGATGGTTCTGGCAGGAAAGAGGAGAGAGAAAAGAAAGGGATGAGCAGAAGAGTTCATCATGGTTCAGTCCAAGCCGGGGATAAACAACATGGCGACTGCTTTAGGAAGAAGGTTGCAGTTTATCCCCGGCTTGGACTGAACCATGATGAAGACTCTTCTTCCAACAACCTTTTGCGACCTTCTGCTGGGCAAAGTCAGTGGGGAAGCCAGATTCACTTAACAACGTGTTACCAGCTTAACAACTGTTGCAAGAAAGATGATAAAATGGGTCAGAAGTCATTTAACAACTGTCTCTCTGAGCTATAGACATTTTGCTATCAATTGTGGTCATAAGTTGAGGACTACCTGTCCACTATTCCTAGGATGGAGAAAGAGTAACTGGCCAAGGTTATCCATGATAGACTAGAACTTTTCCTTGCTCCTAGTCTAACGCCTTAACCACTAGGCTAGATTGACTCTCTTAAAGCAACTTGTTGCAAGGGGTTTTGGAAGCTGGTTCTGACTTCCTCTGCACGTGTATGTATGCACAGCTTTCTCACTAAGAAAGAAAATGGACATATCTTTGGGCAGGGCTCCTGATGCAACAATATGACTCTTACAACTGCTTCAACCAATTGCAAGATGCTTTGCATACCTATATTACAAATCACATCTTTCAAATCCTTCAGACTACAGGTAGTCTTTGACTTACAACTGGTTGCTTAGTGACTGTTCAAAGTTACAATGGACTCCTCCATCCAAAATTACTTACAACCCAGTTCCAAAATTATGATGTCTGTGGTCATGTGAATAAATTTTGGGGTGCTCAGAAACCAGTCGCAGTCATGGCTGTTTTTAGCACCCCATAGTCATGTGACTGCCATTTACAATTTTTCTCTACAAACTGGCATGCACTTCCAGTTTCCAGAAAAGAAAAAAAAACACCACAATGGGTTTGCTCAAATACTACCACAGAAAAGGTTGCAAAATCAGGTCCAATCATGTGAGGGTTCACTTTGCGACTGCCATGACTTATGACAGTAATCGCCAGACTCAATTACGATCCAAGCCAAGGGCTATCTCTAATTATAGAACTTCAAGAGCTTCAGTGAAACCTGAATTCTGTTCCTATAAGAAGGCAGCTAGGAGATCCTGAGTCAATCGTTCTTTCTCTATCCTGGGAAGAAGGACATGACAAACCACTTGTGAAAAAAGTCACCCAGAAAACTGCAGGGCTATCTCCATATAGTAACCAAGGAGTCACGATCTACTTAGACAAAAAGAACCATCTTTCCTCATAATACTGGAGAATAAAAACCGATAAATGAGACAGATTAATAGACTGCGCATTTTCTATACAATATTTAACCACCCTGAGTTCTCCGGAATAGGGTGGCATAGAAATCGAATAAATAATAATAATAATAATAATAATAAAACTTCTCTGTAGAAAAATAGGTGTCGTATGGTTCTGAAGAACCTCTACTGTTCACTTTGCACCCTTCTAATGCAATGCTGGGAAAGAAGTAGAAAGAAATAGAAGAAATAGAAAAGCAATCAAGCAAGCAAACCAAAAATCCAATCACCAATGTCCAAAAAACCAAAAACGTGATCAGACGGCCTCTACATATTTCAGAATTACAATTTTCTACCGGTACTTTGACGGACAGGCAGAATGACTCACAGAAAACATCTTCGAAACATTGTTGTTGTTTTTTTAAAAAAAAAACGCACACACACGGACATATTATATTTATTGTGTGCCATCATATTTGGCGGTATCTCACAGCCCGCTTTGTCTATTTACCGGCCAGTTTGAAAACAAACTTCAAAAGAAACGGGAAGAGCTTCGGAGAAAGACTGAAGGGAGACTGAAGAAATTTGAGAAGACTTAAAATACTTTTAAAATAATTGAAAGGTTGTCTCCTAGAGGCAGGTCAAGACCTGCTCTTCTTCTCCCAGACTGCAAGACACAGAATAATGGATTTAAGTTATGGGAAGGCAGATTCCAACCAAATGTTATGAAAAAGAAAACCTTTTCTAACACTACAAGTCACTTGATGGCAGAACCAATTATTTAGAAAAGTGATGGGGTTCTCTTCCCTGGATGGATTCGAGCAAAGGCTAGACAGTGATGCTTTAATTTGGATTTCTGCACCGAGCAAGGGGTTAGATTTAATAGCCCCCTTCCCATTCTATCCTTCTGTGAAAGAATAACCAGCATTTGATCTTTGCCATAATTATTAAAGCTAACAACAGTATGTTGCACAATGACAGGTAGAGAAAGCAAATGGGTCATACAGCTGCTTGTTTTTCTCCTTAAAAAAGGAGGAAGGAGAAAGAAAGCATCCTCCGTACAGAATACATAATAATAGAGCTGGAAGAGACCTTCTAGAGGTCTTCTAGTCCAACCCCCTGTTCAAGCAGGAGACCCTTTTACCATTCCAGTTCTCATCCTAAAAGCCTCCAAGTGATGGAGCACCACAACTTCTGAAGGCAAGCTGTTTCACTGATTAATTGCTCTCACTGTTAGGAAATTTCTCCTTTGTTCTAGGACAGTGGTTCTCAACCTGTGAGTCGTGACCCCATTTGGGGTCAAACGACCATTTCACGGGGGTCGCCAAACACCGCAGTCCGCCATTTTTTCCCCTTTTCTCCTTGGCCGTCGCAGGGGGCAGCACCGCGCATGCGTGATGTGGGCCATCGCGCTGCGCATGTGCGATGCAGGCCATTGCGCGCGCGTCGCACATGCGGGTCGTCGTGCCGCGCATGCGCGATGCGGGGTGTCGTGTGCGTGCCGCTCATGCGTGGCGCAGGTCGGGGTCACAGCCTGAAAAAGGTTGAGAACCGCTGTTCTAGGATGTCTCTCTCCTCATTAGTTTCCCTGCCTTGCCTTCTGATGCTTTGGAAGATAGCTTAATCCCCATCTTCTTTGTGGCAGCCCCTCAGATATTGGAACACTGCTATCGTCACCCCTAGTCCTTCTTTTCTGAAGACTAGCCATAGTAGTTCCTGCCTCTGGTCTTGATATGTTTTAGTCTCCAGGACCTTTATCATCTTAAGTGTCAAGCTATGAAGACTGCTTGCATCTTCTAGCTTGCTTACAGTTGGGGGGGGGAAGGTTTGGAATGCACAGGTGGATTTTATCCGGATGGGAACCAAGGTCACCGAAGAAATGTTGTGGCAATCAGCAACATTCTTCTCATAATAACTGCCTGAAGAATAATTGGACAATGTGATCTGACCTGTCAGGGAGGGGAGGGTAAGTTTTACTCTTTTAATTATTGTTTTCCCGTCATATTGCTAAAGCTGGTTTTCCATTCTTTAGTGCCAGTATGCTGTATCCAATAAAGTTTTGCCTTAGAGATCGGAATGGTTCTGGTGTATTTACTTCGGTGGAATCCTTAGCTGGAACTTTGCCACCTAGTTGCTCTTCTCTGCACTCTTTCCAAAGTCTCAACATCTTTTTTATAATCCAGTGAACAGAACTGGATGCAATATATTCACATCAATTGTACCTTTCAAAACACCCCTCCGCATGGGACTGATCTGAGACGGTTTAAGCAGTAATCAGATAATCACACTTCTAACATCAATCAAGCATTTTTGGTGGAGTCAGCCATCCAGGAATAGTCTTCATCCTAAATTTATTCTCTGGACTTGTGGCTTCTACCTTTGAATCTATTTATATATAGGTTTTCCACTGAAATGGTGGGGGGAGGCTAACCCACTAAATAAGATGTATCTCAGTAGCAGGACTATGATACATACGGTATATACAAGTCTTTTGTCACTCTGCATTTGATGTCAAGCTATCTTAGATCATGAAGGGTTCTTGGTACTCTCTCAGCTTGACTATTTTCTTGCAGATATTTCGTTACCCAAACTAGGTAACATCATCAGTGTGATGCACATCATTGCACTGATGATGTGACCTAGTTTGGGTAATGAAACATTTGCAAGGAAACAACCAAGTTCAGAGAGCACCAAGGATCCCTCATTTCAACCCTGAGCTACAAATATTTTTCTTTAAAGACATCTCAGACCAGCCCAACACAGTATCTGTGTTTCTACGACTGGATTTACTCATGAGATTTGGGAAGGGTTGGTGGTAGAATTGCACTTTCAGACTTACAAGACAGATGTCGGTCTCACAGGATAGAATCACAACAGGATGAGCTAATTTGGAGAAGCAATGGATAGAAGCTAATCAGGGAGAAAACCAACTGAAGGAGAAATTCCTTGACAAATAGAACAATTAATCAGTGGAATGCCTTGCCTCCATAAGTTGTGGATGCTCCAACATGGGAGGTTTTTAAGAAAAGATTGAACAACCATTTGTCTGAAATGATATAGGGTTTCCTGCTTGAGCAGGGGGTTGGACTAGAAGATCTCCAAGGTCCCTTCCAACTCTGGTATTCTGTTGTTCTGTTATTTCACTTTATGGTAGACCTACATTGACAGAATCTTGCAAATTTGAAAGTGTAAAGCAGTGTTTCTCAACCTTGACAATTTTAAGGCATGTGGACTTCAACTCCCAGAATTCCACAGCCAGCAACGCTGGCTGTGGAATTCTGGGAGTTGAAGTCCACATGCCTTAAAATTGTCAAGGTTGAGAAACACTGGTGTAAAGTCTCCTTTAGAGATGAGGAAACTAGGCAGGGTCCCTTCTGAGTCTCTTGCCCTTCCCATTATACAGCTGTGGGCTAAGCTGTCTCTTCTCTGACCATTCCCTAGGAGCATCTCTGCACTTATTCTCCCAAGGTCTTTCCCATACACCGTTACAAATCTCAGTGGCATGATTTGGTGATGAATCACCATCTTTGACCGAAGCATGAATTTTGCTTTGTATAGAAAAATTCTACAGGAGAATAACAAATCAGCTGAAGCTGTTTCATAAGCAGAACTTATATAAGCAAGTCCATAAGAAAGTGGATGGAAGAAGAATAAATTCAACGTTCTGGAATGGGCCAAGTAAAAGTCCAGGGCAAAATTCAAGAGAAATGATGTGACAGGATTCCTAGTTTATGCCAGAAAACTCAAATGCTAGTGAATTGAAGTGGTTTGGCACAGAGGCATAAACCACATTCCTACACAGACGGAAGACTGTTCACAAATTACGGAAAGCATGGGCTTGCAATTCTTTCAGTTAATGGTGGGGTAGATATCTGAGCTTGGCAACTTGAAGATGTGTAACTTTAATTCCCAGAATTCCTCAGCCAGCTACTCATCTTCAAGTTGTCAAGGCTGAGAAACACCAATTCAAGGGGACAATTACCTTCCTATACTGGCATATCGTTTGTGAGATTATTTTGTTTATGAAATAAATGAACCAAGTATTAAATACTATTTCTTCATCCTCTTTATACATCTGTGGGACCCACAATAAGCTATGATAATATTCAATATGCACAATCCAGAACACCTGTAACAGAGAAAATAGTTTTCTACCAAACTGCATAAAAATGGTTAGTGTGCTTATTTATGGAAATGGCAACTCAATAAAGAGAGAGAAGGAACAGTTTTAACAGTTCATGTTTCAGTAATAACACTCACTCGCTTCCACAGGTATTCAAGCACTTTCGCAGTATGTAATGTAACATCTGCGCAAGGAATTTATTGACCTCATTTTACCAAAGTACAGCACAGTGAACAACAACACAAAGATCTCCTGAGTGCTTCTGAATCAAGCCTCGGTTGGCATTAAAATTCTGGCACAGAAAAAAATAAATCTTTCAGGCACTGAACTTGGCAAGAGGGCACCCATATTAGCAATGGATTATTAATTCTTAAAATTACGGAATTGAAAGGCTTCCACAGAGGTGATTAGAGGAACCAAACAAGAGCATGGTTTAAAGTTTGGGCTAAATTCCAACAAGAAGAGCTCAATTTGTTTTGATCCTAAATTCTAGGATAATCATAGATCTCTGCTCCCAGCACTTCCATTAACTTGACATCCTATGCCAGACATGTCAAACACAAGGCCCCGGGGGCCAGATGCGGCCCGCAAAGTGGTTTCATGTGGCCCGCGAAGCCATCCTGGAAACAGTGAGGGAACAGCCCCCACTGCCTTGGCCCTGGCCCAGGCTGGTCGGGAGCCAATGTACAATTTTGTGGTGGCCATCTGTGCTGAAACGCATTCCGTCTTAGCTCCACAAGGCCGTCTAGAAACAGCGAGGAACCAGCCCCTGCCACGTCGCCCCCGCCCCCTGGGTGCATGCTGGGGAAGTGTCACCCTTTGTGAGGAATGAAGAAATGGACCATGCCTTGGCGCTTGCCTCGGTCCCACCCCTTCCTGCCAGAGACCCTCAGATCTGTCCCACTCCTGCCCAGGCCCCTATAGGCACCCTTGTCGCAAATGATATAGAGCTGGCCATGCCCACCCAGTAGGCCACACCTACTCCATCCATGCCCACCCAATAGGCCGCACCCACCCTGGCCACACCCCCCCCCCCCGAGAGCAACCGCAATGCTGATGTGGCCCTCAATGAAATTGAGTTTGACACCCCTGTCCTATGCTATTCCACATCAATTTAGACAAATGATTACAAATTTTCAGAAATGATCTATTGTTGGGTGCTAACTAAGAATTTATATATTTATATACAGATACATAAATCATAGATAGCTGGTTGATGGCTAGATGAAAGATACATAGAAATGGAAGGATGGACGGACAGACAGACAGATAGATACAGATAGTCCTCAAGTTACAACACTTCATTTAGTGACTGTTCAAAGTTACAACAGAACTGAAAAGTAACTTATGACCGTTTTTCACATTTAGGACCATTCTCATGTTCATGTAATCAAAATTCAGACGCTTGACAACTGACTCATATTTATGATGAGTGCAATGTCCTGTGGTCATGTGATCACCTTTTGCAACTTTCTGATAAGCAGGGTTGATTAGGCAGTGGCACAGATTTCAACCCTCCTTCTCCAAATACTTGAATCCCACAAATTCAATATCCCTAACTGGGATATCCTAAAAATACAGGCATGACCTATAAATCATGAACATTCTTACAGAAGAACTAATGGAGATGGTTTATTGTTTCCTTCTCTCCTAACTCGTAAGAGGAAACAAATTGTGAATTAAGAATGATTTGATGTCTGCTCAAGGATAGTGCCAAGGGACCAAAAAAAAACCCCCAACTGACCAGCAGTTCTTCAGCAATAGTATATTACAGAAAGAGAAGACTACAATAAAATTATTCTTGGGTCCTCCTATGAATGGCAGATTCATATCCCCAGGGGGGCTACATCTTGAACCGTAGATTAATATCACCTTCAGCTTTTTTATAGCCCAGTGCAGTGACAAGGTCTAAGAAAAGGCCAAATAATTAGAGTTTATCTTTTAGGTTTTTCATTCACAGGGACTTAAAAGTTATTGAGCAGAAATACTGTAGAGTAAGCTGGTTGGGTCAAGCAAATGTCAAAAGCTCAAAGCAGATCAAGACTGCCATAAGAACATCCTTGGCTCATCTAGTCTGTTCTTACAGCAGCCAACCAACTATGCAAGGAAGCCCAGTAGCTTCCCAGCAGGCGGCCTTCAGAAGCAATTCCACTACCACTGTGGCTAATACTGTATCTACTGCCAAAAACGCCAGTGCAGTGTGCCCTTTTCTCCTCTTAAAGCAAGATGTTCCTGGGTGTTTAAAGATCACGTGAAGGATTAGCATTGCTTCATACGGCACTAGTAGGACCACACTTGGAATACTGCATACACTTTTGGTTTATCCAGAACCAAAGACAAGAAACAAAAGGATGAAAGAAGAAACAATATAATCTACAAAATAACCATTGCACCCAATTCTACGTGGGACAAACATCAAGCCAATTAAAAGCCAGGATCCACGAACACTGGCTGGCAGTCAAACGCCATGATCCCAAATCCTTAATCTCTACCCACACCGACACCAAACAGCACCAGTTTGATTGGAGCAACAGAAATATCATCGGTCACGCTCTCACCCGCCACGCTCGTGAGTTCATTGAAGCCAGGCACTCCACAAGCAATTCCATCAACAGACACATTGACCTACAATCAGCCTACGAACCCCTCAGGATCCAAATCAACCCCATAGCCAACCAGAGACAGCACAGGCCCTCAACCAACCTACACAAGCCCCCCCCTCCCACCAGCAGTTCACCTCCCAATGACCCTCACCTGATGTAACCACCCTATCACAAGACCCATCACAAGCCTCTCACTGATGACTCATACCTGACCCATCACAAGACCCTCATTTGACACACCTACACCTGAAGCCCTTATAAACAGAAGAACATGGACACTGACATCCCCTCAACTCCACTGAAGATGTTACCTAGCCTGGTAACGAAATGTTCGGAAACCAACCCACAAGCTCTGAGAACAAACCTTCATGCTCATCCTGCACCCGAGCTACAGATACAGATCCGCCACTATTGCAAACCTCTCTAAGCTGTTTACAGAGTCAGCATATTGCCCCCAACAATTTGGGTCCTCATTTTACCAACCTCAGAAGGAGGGCAGGTCGAGTCAACCTTGAGCTGGTCAAGATCAAACTGCCGAATTGCTGACAGTCGGTAGTCAGCAGAATTAGCCTGCAATACTACATTCCAACCACTGCACCGCCATGATTGTTAGGTCGAGGATTACCTATATTCTAGTCACCCTCTAACATCACAGGAAATGACAATAGCTAAATCAGAAACCATTTCTTCCCCTCTCTCCAGCTAAGCGTAATATTATTATAAAGAAGAATGGGGCACTGCTGTTCCTTTTATTCACCTTTTAAATCTGCTGTGCCATTCTTTTTCACTGGACAATCACAGCCAGGAGCGCAGCAACCAATCTCCTGCACTTGAATTTATGAAGAACCTTTTTGCTATTATTTAAGGCAGACTATAATTACAGGCAGCTCAGAAAGCAGCTGATTTAATTCCCTGTTCATTTCTCTTAATACTGTGTAGAAAGACAGCAGGGCATCCATATTACCAGAAGCCCTTTTTTGCTGAAATAAATTCCTAACTGAACTTTTTAAAAAGATTTCCCTAACACAGACAGGTCAGGTAAACATGTTTTTCACGTAAGTTTTCTCTCACTTGAACAACAGGAGGTTCACTTACAAAAACTTGCAGCTCGTTTTGCACCCCTTCGGTGCCAATGACAGAAAACAAGTTCCCGCCACAGTAGAAGAGATTCATTCAGCTTTGGTTCGAATGGGTCAGCAGATTGCCTAACTTTTTTCCCTCTGTTCAATGAACCCAGACACTTTGCGCTCTGGGCACCTGGCAATTGCCCTGCATTTATGCCTGTTTGCATTGTCCCCCAGTCACACAAACCATTGGTTCACTGAACAACTGTGGTGTTTGCTTAATGACCACAGAGAAAAAGATCATAAAATTGGGTCTATCACGTAGGCCAGGGGTCCCCAACCCCTGGTTTGTGGACCAGTACCGGGCCGCAGCAAGTCAGCAACTGGTCCGCACAAACAACCAAAGCCCCATCAGTGGTATGCAGGCAGCACACAAAACCATGCACCCTCAGGTCCGCGGAAAAACCTTTCTCCACGGAACCGGTCCCTGGTGCCCCCAAAGTTGGGGACCTCTGACGTAGGTGACTCAATTTGCGATTATCAAGAGTTCAGTGTGGAGCTAGGGGGATAATATGTGGGACTGTATGAGACAGAACAAGGCAAAATCAATATTTCACTGACCCCAACACAAGCATGTTTTACAGGTAGTCCTCGACTTACGACTGATCCCTTAGCAACCATTCAAACTTACAACTGGCCTCCTTGGGGGGGACTTATGACCTGGATTTTAAGTTCTAGCAGTGCCCCCCCCTCCCACTGTGGTCACGTGACTGCACTTTGGGCACCTGGCAACTGGACTGCATTTATGCCTGTCTGCAGTGTCTCCCCTGTTCACTTGACAACTATGCTGTTTGTTTAATGACCATAGCCAAAAAGGTCATGAAATTGGGTCTATCACATAGTGACCCAATTCGTGACCATCACGAGTTACAACCATGATAGGCAGATTCCACTGAGGTCATAACTCGAAGACTTCCTGTGTGGACCTGACCATTAGAATATGGGTCTTAATGGCCTAGAATTTTTTTTAAAAAGTATCTTGGAAGACTAGTATAATAGAAACATGGTGAATAATAATAATAACAGCAACAACAACGAGTTGGAATGGACCTTGGAAGTCTTCTAGTCCAACCCCCTGCTCAGGCAGGAAGCCCTATACCATTTCAGACAAGTGGCTGTCCAGTCTCTTCTTAAAAATGTCCAGTGTTGGAGCATTCACAACTTCTGGACGCAGGTTATTCCACTGATTAATTGTTCTGACAGGAAATTTCTCCTTAGTTCTAGGTTGCTTCTCTCCTTGATTAGTGTCCATATGTTGCTTCTTGTCCTGCCTTCTGGCGCTTTGAAGAATAGCTTGACTCCCTCTTCTTTGTGGCAGCCCCTGAGATATTGGAACACTGCTATCTTCGTCCTTCTCTTCATTAAACTAGACATACCCAATTCCAGCAACCTTTCTTTATATGTTTTAGCCTCCAGCCCCCTAATCATCTTTGCTGCTCTTCTCTGTACTCTTTCTAGAGTCTCAACATCTTTTTTACATCGTGGTGACCAAAACTGGATGCAGTATTCCAAGTGTGGCCTTACCAAGGCATTGTAAAGTGGTATTAACACTTCACGGGATTTTGATTACATTATCTGTAATGTTTTATGTTTGACCTTATCTACTGGCACTTCTAAAGCATCTCAAAACCTGCATAATTTTTCCTGTTCCTATCTCAGCACGGTCCTCATGACAGCAACACAACACATGGTTCTCTTTCCTGCTGCTTCTTATTAATTATTGTTATTATTATTCTTATAATTAGTACCTTGAGGTATAATTTCAGAGCAACAGAAACAGCTCTTAGATGATGAACTCTCTTCCTCCCTAATGATTCCCATTTATTGTACCAAATATAAAATCTCCAAATTATATTATACAAAATATGCCATCTTATTCTGTACCATAACAGCAAGATAAAAAAAACACATTTTTGAATCATGCAATGTTAAAACCATAAGGAATCTGGATTATTTAATCCAATGCTTCCCAAACCTTTTCCTTCATTAATCAAAACTGCTTATCATGAAAATTTAATAGAACTTGGAAGTCTGGTTGTCAAGTCTCTTCCTCCAGCACTGTTGTAACTTCAAACAGTCACTGAATGAATGGGTGTAACTTGAGGTACCTGAGGGCTGGCTGAGGAATTCTGGGAGTTGAAGTCCACAAGTCTTAAAGTTGCCAAGTTTGAAGATCCTTGCTTTACACCAATTTAGATATGCCTGTTGTGATGGGTAATGGGTTTGTGTTAGTGTTACCCAAAGAAAAATCGGTTTAGCCCATTTTAGCTAATTTATCCAGATTTGGGAAGCACTGATCTAGTCCAACTCCTGGCTCACTGCAGAAATGCACTACAATGGTAATCTTAGCTCTTTAGTGAGTTTTCCATCACTGGGTACCTTCCAAATGTGTTGTGTTTCAACTTTCATCATTCCTAGGTAACATGATGACGGGAAACAATGGTTGGAAACTGATCAAGGAGAGAAGCAACCTGGAATTAAGGAGAAACTTCCTGACAGTGAGGACAATCAACCAGTGGAACAGCTTTCCCTCAGAAATCGTGGGGGCTCCATCACTGGAGATTTTTAAGAAGAGACTGGTATAGGTCCTCCTGCTTGAGCAGGGGGCTGGACTAGAAGACCTCCAAGGTCCCTTCCAGCTCTATTCTATTCTATTCTATTCTATTCTATTCTATTCTATTCTATTCTATTCTATTCTATTCTATTCTATTCTATTCTATTCTAGTCTAGTCTAGTCTAGTCTAGTCTAGTCTAATTCTTATTCTATTCTAAATGACAATGCAGGCTAAGAATGCTAGAAATTGAACCTCAGAATCTTAGGAAGGTACCAGTTTGGGAAAGACTGTAATCCAGAGGCCCCCAACCTTTTGGGCACCAGGGAGAGAGGTTTTTCCACGGACCAAGGGGGCATGGTTTCATGTGCTGCCTGCATCCAGCGAATGTGGCTTCACTTGTCTGTGTGGCCCGGTTTCTGGCATGCTGCAGCCCGGTACTGGTCCACAGACTCGGGGTTGGGGACTCTGGCGGTAATAGAGTGTTTATGAACTCCTTGAAGATGAAAGAATCAGGGTTGCTGTTTGACAACATAGTACATTTAAAGGCAAACTAACCCACAAGCCAGGATCAGGAGGAAGCCAGAGATTCTGATCTTTCTCCGGGTCTCCATACCAAGAGATGTTTAATGGACACAACTCTCAACCCTAAAAGACATTACTATGGCTAAGTGGTTGCTGGGTAATCTGTTGCCGGGGTAGAATTTGCATATGGAATGCGGTATTTGGTAGGCAACAGACATCAGAAGATGTTCACCCAATTGGCTTCAGGTATGGAAATGAGAGCCCTGGATGTGCAATTGCCCGTATCTGAGTTAGCTGCTTCTTTTTTTCACCTCTCGCACTCCGCATACAAATGCACGCCTCAGCAGCCTGCCCCCAACTTGGTATTTTCCAACAGCACACTTAAATGGAAAGCTGCCCTAGAGATCCATGAAGCTCAGAAACCATCACAAATCACTCATTTTGGACCAAGAAGAGAGGTGGGGGCAGGAAGCATCCATCCACCCTCATGAAATGAAGGTATTTGGAAAACCATTCTGAGTTAAAAGAGGTTGCTGTCCCCTTTAAGAGCCATTAAGGGGGTCCTTTGGTGGTGTTCCTCAAGGAGCTTCCGGGACACTGTGTGAGAGTGTGCTAAACTCACTGTTTTGTGACACCTTGCACTCCAGCAATAATCCAAAGAGGATTTGGGGCTGAAGGCCAAAATATATGATGAACCATTGCTGGAATTGGGTATGTCTAGTCTAGTGAAGAGAAGGACGAGGGGGGACATGATAGCAGTGTTCCAATATCTCAGGGGCTGCCACAAAGAAGAGTCAAGCTATTCTCCAAAGCGCCTGAAGGCAGGACAAGAAGCAAAGTGGATGGAAACTAATCAAGGAGAGAAGCAACCTAGAACTAAGGAAAAACCTCCTGACAGTTAGAACAATTAACCAGTGGAACAACCTGCCTCTAGAAGCTGTGAATGCTCCAACACTGGAAGTTTTAAAGAAGAGATTGGACAACAGTTTGTCTGAAATGGTATTAGGGTCTCCTGCTTGAGCCGGGGGCTGGACTAGAAGACCTCTAAGATCCCTTCATATTCTGTTATTCCTCCTTAGCAGCCATCTTTTCCAATTGTCTTATGTATTTATTTCAATTTATACAAAGAGTAATTTTGTGACACAATAGCTTATGTAGTCCTTGTCTTATAAATATTTGTTCAGTGATGACTGTTCAAAGTTACGATGGCGCTGAAAAAAAAGGGATTTATGACCATTTTTCACACGGCCATTTTGTCATCCCTGTGGTCATGTGATCAAAATTTGGACAATTGGTAACTGGCTCATATTGATGACACTTGCAGTGTTCCAGAGTCATGTGATCACCTTTTGTAACCTTCTGACCTTTCTTTGCCCTTCTCCTTTTCCATCTATGGCTTTTTTTTAAAAATATCATTAAAAAATGTAACACACAAGAGATATTACTGAAAATCTGCAGTATTTTCTACTATGACATTTCATGGGCTGGGTTCCCACATTGTGCTAAGCCATTATTTAATCACAGCTTACCAAATAAATCACAATTTGCTGGGCTCCCCCTTGAACCAAGCAAAACCCAAGACTTATAAATGTCAAAAGTTGGATTCAGCCAACATGCTAAGTAAGACATAATTGAGCCGTAATTAAGTTAGCTTGATGTATAAACTAGATTATATAGATCCAATTGAAGAGAATATATGTCAGGACTAAACTGTTGATTTTGAATCTTGTGCTGTGTTGTGCATATTTTTACTCAGTGGAATGCCCACTCTATGTAATTAAACCTATTTCTAAATAAATTCTACAATCACGGGCCAAGAATCGGTCATGCATGCTTGAACTCAGTCCTAAGTGTATCAAACTCAGCTACAATCAGCACTTTTATTTCCAGTTTGGGAAAAACAACACAGCAGACATAACGGTGTATGTTCTAAACAACTTGAAATGGCAAACACTTGCTCTCCCAAGCCATCCATAAATCAGGACTGACACCAGTAGATTATTACTCAGTCTGTTCAAAGCACCAATATGGTCCTAAGAGAGCTGGCATTATTTCAAAAACTGGTGAACGCTGGTTAATATAAATGCATATGTTTTTATTATTATTATTTTTACCCTCAGCAGGCAATTTTGTAAATGAAACATCAAATTAGAGACAAGGTAGGGCTTTTATTTGCAGTTTTATTTCACTCCCAGAAACACCATTGATTCAACAGGGAAAAGATCCTGCCTTCCCTTTGACAGAAAGCCAATTTTGCTGTGGCATCATTAAAGCGCTTTATATAAATATTAACCAAGGGAATTCTTCTAGGTCAAAAGCAGACAAGCTTACTTTAGGCTCAATGATTGCTTCAGCTGCCAGTAGACACTGGAAGAGAGGAGCATGTTTCAAATTAATGTGTTTTTCCGCCTTGTGTATCATACATTTGTGTGTGTGTGTGTGTGTGAAGGGAGAAGATTTGTCAAGTAATTCCAGTTCACAAAACAAAAACAAAAACAACATTTTTACAAACGTTGGGGAATTCAAATTCAAAGAATGCAATTTAGGATTGCTGAGGGACTTCCTCCATGGAACTGGAGAGGCAAAACCTTCTGTGTGTGAGATAGACCAATGTTTGTCAACCTTGGCAACTTTAAGAAGGGTGGACTTCAACTCCCAGAATTCCCAGAGTTGAAGTCCATCCGTCTTAAAGTTGCCAAGGTTGAGAAACACTGAGATAGAAAGCTGGCTGAGGAATTCTGGGAGTTGAAGTCCACAAGTCTTAAAGTTGCCAAGGTTGAGAACCCCTGACCTAAAAGATACCTTTATACAATCTAGTATGTTATCAGTAAAGATCAGTCCTTGAACTGCACCTAAACACTTAATGACAATGTAGTCCCCACAGCCATTTGGGGAACTGAATTCATACACATCTGGAAGACATCAAGTTTGAAACCCTGATCTTCAGAACAGTTGAAGGAATTGGATATGTCTTGTTTAATGGAAAGAAGGACTAGGGGTGACATGACAGCAGTATTCCAATATCTAATGTTTTAGCCTCCAGTCCCCTAGTTCTCCTCCAGGGTAATAGTTTTGCTTCAAGTACTGAGGGCCAATAATTTATATTTATTTATTATTTATTAAATTTATTTGATGCCCATCTCATTTCAAAAAGACTTTGGGCAGCTTACAGAGTTAAGATAATTCTGAATACTTTAAAAAGTTTGGGCCCTCCATGCAGAGTTCAAGCCATGGGAGAAGGCTATGAACTTTATGTTGTTATGAAGCCTGTAGCTGACAGCCTTTCTAAACAAGCTAAAGGGCAATGTGGATTTCAGAACCACCTCAGTTCCAACACTTCTAGTGAAACCTACCTCCCACTTATTGCAAACTTGGTTTTTACCATGGGAACCAACACTGTAGCAAGTAACTGCAACTGAGTTGGTTTCATAATCACAGGAGGAGTTCATCTAGCCAGCTTCTCCTTCAATGTGTGATCTTCAGCCCAGGACGTAACTACAGCATAATTGACAAATGATTGTTCAGTTTTCAGCAGAGACGTTTTCAGTAAGAAGAACCTTACAACCCCTAATCCTACTTCTCCTCCTGCTTAACCACAATCTTTATTTTTCTCTTTCCACCCACTTCTTTGCCCTCTCCTCCACAACGTGGCCTTCCAGCAGAACACAAAATAAGTTAGCTCGATATGACAGCATTTCAATATATCTGGAGGCAGCTGACATGTTTCCTTTTAATCTTCTCTTCTGCAAGCTAAATATGCCTGGCTCCTTTTATCATTTGTCAAAGGACTTGATGATTAGAATCCTTCCTATCCAGTTTGCAAGTGGATCCAAGACAGATCGTCCTGCAGAGCCTTGACCATGAGGGGGGAAGACAGGAGTGCATAGATGAGCCATCTTCAGCTCCAAAGCTTGCTGCACTGAGAGGCAAGCAGTGTTTCTCAACCTTAGCCATTTTAAGATGAGTGGGACTTCCGCAAGCCTGGCTGGGGAATTCTGGGAATTGAAGTCCACCCATCTTAAAGCTGCTTAGGTTGAGAAACCCTGGCTGCAAGGTATGAACCAGAGTTCAACTGCACTCATTTGATCATCAAAATAATTCACAGGCTCAGATCTTAGCTCCCATTTAGATCTTGCATAACCTTGATCCCTGAGAGTCTTCAGAGGTTGCTGGATTTGAACTCCTGGCAAATCAACCAGCATATCCAATGGGAAGGGATGCTCTGAATGTTATTTAGCTACATCTGGGAGGCCAAGTGTGTTGCCCGCTAAAGGCTCTTTTGTGCATCTGTGCATATGAATGCACACATGCTCACGTTAAACAGGGTTGCTTTCGTATAATTTTCCTTATTTTTTAGAAATATTTTATGGAGATGGTGAATTATAATCTGCTTGCCAGAGCAGAAAGAGGATTTACTGTATCCGTAAAAGAAAACATGTTTAAAATAAAAAGTAGGACAAAGAGGTAAGTAGCCCCTACTGAAGCATGCAAACAATCAGAGCTTTCCAAGAACAAATTTACAGTGGTACCTTGGTACGCAACTGCTTTGAAATTCATCATATTTGGTACTCAACACTTTTTGACATGAAAATTGTGTCCCAATACTCCTTGTTCACTTAGTACTCAATGCACAAGGTAGAACTTGTTGATAACAACTGTTTTGTGACTCACTATATTATTCCTATTATGGGAAAAATCTATTCAGTACTCGTTTTTGGTACTCATCGCGCCTTCCAGAACCTATTAACGAGGAGTACCGAGGTACCACTATAATTTAGAATTCTGGGTTTCTTCCCACTTGTTCCCAGAAATCTAAAAGCTGCTCGCATCATTTTATAGCTACCATGATTATACACCAAAAAATGGGTATTATTGTTTGGTGTATAATCATGTCAGCATCCAGCTCGAGAATTCAAATAAAACTCCAGGTTCATTTCGTTTCTGAAAATCTTACTGTTTATTGAATTCACTGCTTGGTTATGTCGAAGCAAAACTAACTCTGAAGTTCCAACACCAATTCATAGACTTAAAACAATAATTCTTCCAGCCAACCCCCACCCCCAAACATCTTATGTTATTCATATCAACAAGTTCACTTTGTTATGGGAACCATCTGCTTCAAATCCACACCTGTTCTGGTGTCCTTGAAAAGGTTTCAGTCTCTCACGGTCTTCAGTTGAATTGAAGAGTTTCTCCATTTAACTCACTTGAAAGTAACATCTCCCCCCTCCCACACACACACACACACCTTAATCTAAAGGCAAGATGAAATGCAGAGGCACATAGGTGCCAAAGTTTCATCCTTGACAGCAGATTTCTCTGGTAGAGTAACAACTTAACTTACAACCATTCATTTAGCAAATGTTCAAAGTTATGATGGCGCTGAAAAAAGTGATTTACAAGTGGTTTTCGCACTTACAACCTTCGCAGCATCCCAATGGCCAGGGAATTGTGACTTGAGTGCTTGGCAACTATCACACATTTACAACCGTTGCAGCATCCCGCTCTCATGCGATTGCTATTTGTAACCTTCCCAGAAGTTACACATTTCTTGTTGTTATCATGAGGAAAATAAAAGGAAGAAGGTGTGTTGGTTATGATCACTGCTTTGAGTTATTTGTAGAAAAATAATAAAAGTGGGATGGAGGTAGTCCTTCACTTACAACAGCTCATTTAGTGACTGTTTGAAGTTACAAGAGCTTTGAAAAAAGTGACTTGTGACCATTTTTCACACAACCGTTGCAGCCTTCCCCTGGTCACATGATCAAAATTCAGAGGCTTGTCAACTGACTCACATTTCTGACAGTCGCAATGTCCCAGGATCATGTGTGATCACTCTTTGTGATCCTCTGGCAAGCAAAGTCAATGGGGAAGCCAGATTCACTTAACAACCACATTACCAACTTAACAATGGCAGTGATTCACTTAACAACTGTGGCAAGAAAGGTCATAAAATGGGGCAAAACTCAGCAACAGAAATTTAGGGCTCAATTGTGGTCGTATGTGGAGGACTAACTGTATAAATAAATAAACAAATCCTTTAACTGTGGTCATAAGTCGAGGACTAACTTGACCAGTAAATGCAAATCCGAATATATATTGATAAGAACTCATCATTGCCATCCTAGCGTTAAACCATCCCTTGAGAGATAAGAAATAAAAGCTCTTTTGCAATTCGACTTTTCAGGTTATTTCACTGCACAGGTTGATCAAGGCAGAAATCCACTGCATTAACCTTTATTAAAGCAATTGTTAAGCATCCACATCCTGAAAGATCCTGCTGCCAAAAAAAATCTATGTGGTCGCTAAAAGTTGACACCAACTCGATGGCATATAATCAATCAACAGGCGGATGCATTTTGCAGATTGCAAAAATTCCTACCTTTTGTGTGCTTGTTAATGATATTGATGGGCACATTTGAGCGAAATCCTTTCGGCAGCAAGTGGGATGTTAATTTGGAAAGTTAGGCTGCCTAACAAGTCTTCCCCACTGGATTATTATAATGTGGCTGTCGGCCTTCACACACTTTTGGTTTTGCACCACTAGTAGTTTTACCAAAGGAAAAGGGAAGAGAAAAAAGGAGTTAAGATAAGATAAAGAGGCCAGTTTATCTGAAACATATTGGACCCATTCCCAAAGGTGCTTTTTCAAGAGGCAACTGGACTTTCTTCTCTTTCTTTGAAGATGTTTTGCTTCTCATTTAAGAAGCTTCTTCAGCTCTGACTAGATGGTGGGGAATGGAAGGATTTATACTCCTTGCAGACAGCTGATCATTTGCATTGAACAGCCCTCTCTCAACAGAGGAGGGATATGACATCATTTATCTCCAATCTACAACACATTCCTTTCAGCAGTTGTGTGTACAGTAGTGGCCAAAATTGTGGAAACCTTTTCGAAAAAGTGTACAGTAGAAATGCCACCTTTGGTTAAGTTTCCACCAATTTTTCTTCTAATTTTTTTTATAACTGTAGCCTTGTTCACTTAATAATACTATTTTACATCGCTTTCTGGGCGACCAGTCAACTTTTTGCACCATTACTTTAATTTTATTATGTTTTACAAGCTCACTAAATGAAAGAACACAAAAGCAACTAACCAACTTGATAGCGATCACATAACACACTGACAAATGTCCTCCTCTCAGCTTCACTACATGACACCAATAACTGAATCCTACTGTGATCCGATTGGCTCATTGCCAAAACAAGATGACACCTGATTGGCTCTCTAAACGCGCGTGCTCATTGGCTACAATCAGATGAAGGAAAGCTACCTGATATCAACCTAAGCAAATTGTGCTTCCTTTTTCTGGTTATTTGTCTATAACTTTTCATAGAATACAGTACAGATAATTGAACAAACTATGTTGCATTACATTCTTGATTAAATTATCTTTCCATTGATATATAATTTTATGGTACTACTCCCCCCCCCAAAAGTGGTGTTATTAGCCATCAAACCTCAAAAATGCACTTTTCCCAAAAGGTTTCCACAATTTTGGCCACTACTGTATTTGAAGCCATCAGAACTTTGTAATTAGATCATACGCACCTTTTGAGGGGTCTGTTGTAACTTTGAATGCTTGCTAAACAATTGGTTGTTAAGCAAGAATAGCTTTAAGGTTTCTCTCACTATTAAGTAATGACAGACAGGAGAGGAGAGAAAAGTATGGTGGACATTTTATTAGTTTCTGATCTGAAATTACCATATAAATAATATTTTGGCTTAACGTGAGATGGGAATTTGGGAAGATTCTCTTCTGGTGTATCAGTTTGTCCTTCTAGCACAGACATGCCCG
The DNA here is from genome assembly GCA_034064705.1 of Bothrops alternatus. Lineage (NCBI taxonomy): Eukaryota > Metazoa > Chordata > Lepidosauria > Squamata > Viperidae > Bothrops > Bothrops alternatus. The sequence goes on from JARGCV010000217.1 coordinate 4,372,966, forward strand.
CGAAGTGGTTTCATGTGGCCCACAAAGCCATCCTGGAAACAGTGAGGGAACGGCCCCCGCTGCCTTGGCCCAGGCCCAGGCCAGCCGGGAGCCATTGTACAATTTTGTGGTGGCCATCTATGCTGAAACGCATTCAATCTTAGCTCCATAAGACACCCCCCCCGCATGGCCTGAGAGGAACAGTGAGGCTCCTCCAGTGGACCATGCCTTGGCACTTGCCCTGGTCCCACCCCCTTCTGCCAGAGACCCTCAGATCTGTCTCACTCCTGCCCAGGCCCCCACAGGCACCCTTGACGCGAACGATGTAGAGCTGGCCACACCCGCCCAGTAGGCCCAGTAGACTACACCCACTCCCTCCACGCCCACCCAGTAGGCTGCACCCACGCTGACCGCACCCACCCGGCCCCCTGAGGTCAACCGCAATGCTGATGCGGCCCTCAATGAAATTGAGTTTGACACCCCTATTCTAGCACTTATTAACCTGGTTTGCCCACTGTTATTCAAAATTCTAAACTAAAGACAACGAAAGACAAAGCAACAATGGCTGGATTTCAAATATACAATTTTGGTTTGGCGGCTTTTTAAAAGTGAGATTTCCTGTTCCCAATTTTACCCTTAAAAACCCTGAAATCCTTGAAAAACAACAACAGGCACACAATTTCCTGTGATGTCACGATCATGTTGGTAAAATCATTGTCCCAGTTCTCTGAGACACCCCCTCCCCCAGTCTGGAAAAATTAACCACCCCAATTCTGCCTATTTTATACACTTTCATCATTATACTGCCCTTTTTTAAGCTAAAAAAAAAAAAAAGACTTCAAACCAAAGCTGGAAAATAAGAGAGCCCCTGGAGATCTTCCTTGGTCCTCTTCAGAATGTACTTGTCTAATATTTTAAAGATTTCTTTAATTTTTTTTTTTTTTTTAAAGGAAGCTGGATTGCAAAAAAAGCCAGTAGCAAATACCTAGGGCCCACGGGCATTTCAGAAAAATAAAAATAGTGGATGGTGCAACCTACCGTGTTTCCCCTAAAGCAAGACAGGGTCACACTTTCTTTTTATCCCCAAAAGCCCCACTATGTCTACTTTCGGGGTACGGCTTATATTGATTGGAAAACAATTGTCAGTTTTATTTTAAGTATTTTAAGTATTTAAGTATTTTAAGCAGGAGGCGGAAGTGGGCAGGAGTAATATGTCTTACTTTCGTGGTACGGCTTATATTAGCCGACCCCCTGAAAACCCCGATACGTCTTACAATCGGGGGTGTCTTACTATCGGGGAAACAGGGTAGTTAGAAGTAGGCCGAACTGCCTGGGAGAGAAATGTACAAGACTGTGGAAAAGAATATTACTACAAGGAATAATTTATCTTCTGCTATATGAATGTTTTGCAACCAGCAATATACAACAGCTGCAGTGATTTTATGAAAGTGCAAGTCTCTGTCACTTGATGTTGCTGACAATGCTCACAACATGTTCTCAAAATCCCAATTTGGCCCACTGGCCTAAGTAACATCTTCCCTCCCATCAGATTTAGGCACGTAGTATGCATGTGGAGTAGGGCAAAGCATAATTATGAACAGCCCTCACCAAACGACGTAAAAGATGGGAATAGGAAATAGGAAAAGTATGTTATGTTAAACGTTGATTCAACCATCACTTGGGGCTCAGAAATGAGAATCCCTCTCTTACTTTTCTTGTGACAAAAGCTCAAGCAACTGAAGCGGAAAACGCTTTTAAAAGTGAAATAAAACAACCCTGTTGGGATCAGTGCTTTCTTTGTTCAAACAGACAATTCTGAGCAGGGACTACAGGGAGGGGATTGGAGAAACGAAGCTTTATTCACAAATCACCAGCCCTGTGTGGAAAACAATGAGTCAAGAATGCAAATGAATTTAGCTCAAAATCAGGGCCTGGCAATCAATCAAAGGAAGGCTTGAGTGGGAGTCGATTCCACAGGAGGACAGGAGGAGTAGAAAAATGCAGGGGGTGGAATGAGGGAAATGAGAAAAAAAAAACTCCATGGAAAAGCAAAAGTGGAAAGCTGGCGTGTTTGAGGGAGGGGACAATAGCAAGAAAGCACAGGGTGTTGGCTTCAGCAAAAGAGCTCCACAGGTTTGAGACAGAGAAAGAACAGCAGAATAAGAATAGAACAACAGAGTTGGAAGGGATCTTGGAGGTCTTCTAGTCCAACCCTCTGCTCAAGCAGGATATTAACAATAACAATAATAATAAAGTTGGAAAGGACCTTGGAGGTCATCTAGTCCAATCCCCTGCTCAGGCAGGAAACCCTATACCAGCGGTTCCCAACCTATGGGTCACGACCCCATTTGGGGTCGAACGACCATTTCGCGGGGGTTGCCGGACACCGCGGTCCGCCATTTTGTTTGTTTTTGTTTTTTTGGGGTCGGCCATTTTTTTTGGGGTCGGCCATTTTTTTCCTATTGCGATGCGGGCCATGGCGCCGCGCATGCGCAATGCGCCCCGTCACACCGCACATGCACGGTGCAGGCCCGCCATTTTTTTTTGGGTTGGCCATTTTTTTTTCGTCGGCCATTTTTTTCCCCTATCGCGATGCGGTGCGGGCCGGCCATTTTTTATTTTTATTTATTTATTTATTTTGCGTGATGCGGGCTGGGGTTGTGCCGCGCTTGCGCGGCGTGCGCCGGGGTCGAGCCCCGGAAAAGGTTGAGAACCGCTGCCCTATACCATTTCAGACAAATGGCTATCCAGTCTCATCTTAAAAACTTCCAGTGTTGGAGCATTCACAGCTTCTGGAGGCAGGTTGTTCCACTGGTTAATTGTTCTAACACAGGGGTCTTCAAACTTGGCCCTTTTATGACTTGTGGACTTCAACTCCCAGAATTCCTCAGCCAGCGTACCACAAGTCCACAAGTCATAAAAAGGCCAAGTTTGAAGACCCCTATTCTAATAGGAGACTATATCAGTGGTGGCGAACCTATGGCACGCATGCCAGAGGCGGAACTCAGAGCCCTGTCTATGGGCACACGCGCCATCACCCCAGCCCCACCTCCCACTGCGGCCCCCTCACCAGCAGTCCCCCCGGAGGAGAGTCGTCCTGAGTGCAGCCTGCACGGAGCAGCGCAGCCAAGGACATGGCAGCGGGGACAAGACGTGGCTGCTATGGTGCTTCTGGGCCGCCTGGGCTATCTGCAGTGGGCCATGGAGGTGGTGGATGGCCCTGTAGGTGGGCAAGGGTGGAGCGGGGGTGGGCTAGGGGTGGGGCGGGCTTGGGGTGGGCGGGGCAGGGGTGGAGAGGGTGAGGTGGGGAGTGGGGGCAGGGCCGGTTTTGGGGAACTTGGTCTCTAAAAGTTTCACCATCACTGCTCTATATCATTTCAGACAAATGGAGCCCAGATCTAATGTTGATTGCTTTAATACTGGAAAAGCGTACTGAATTTCTACCTCAGGATACTGAATTTCTACCTCAGGATCTTTTGTCAGGGAACATAAAAGATTGCACTACTACTGAGACGAATTTACTTCTAAAGCTCGAATGAACAATAGGTGATAGACTAGAAACAGTAGATAGACCATATATAAGAGAAACATCAGTCAAATAAAAGGTACCAGGCGTATAGTTGAGGCTTGACGTGAGCAGTGAGGAATGTTTACTAAACCAGACGTTTACAAAGACTGATCCTTAGAGTTGTATTGCAGGTTATATGATGATTGCTTTTTAATATGATCTTATGTTTAATGCTGATGGTTTTAATAAAATAATTTTTTACAAAAAAAAAAAAACCACCAGTGATGTGATAAATAACTCTTCCTGGTCCCTTGATAGATTTATTTTTATTTATTAAATTTATATGCCTCCCATCTCACTGTCAGGCAGTGACTTCCTAAAATACAGAAGGTCTTTTGCAACCTTCTGACAAGCAAAGTCACCAGATTCACTTAACAACCGGGTTACTAATTTAACAACTGCGGTGATTCACTTAACAAATGCAAGAAAAGTTGTAAAATCAGAGAAAGCTCACTTAACAAATTTCTCACTTAGCAACATAAATTCTGGGCTCAATTGTGGTCGTAAGTCGAGGACCATCTGTACTGCATCATCTGGGTGTAAGTGTTACCCTTTCTGGGTGCTCACCATAATGCCACCCGGTCATATGCAAGGAATGGTGTTTGCATTACACCAGCAATAATGTTGCTTTCATCACTTTGAAGAGTATTAGATGCTGTTGGATGCTTCTGTGCATGGGCTATAATCTAAGCTGTAATAAAGTATACACCTGTGATCCAGCAGCTTATAGGACAGGGGTCTTCAAACTTGGCCCTTTTATGACTTGTGGACTTCAACTCCCAGAATTCCTCAGCCACTGTGCCTGGCTGAGGAATTCTGGGAGTTGAAGTCCACAAGTCATAAAAGGGCCAAGTTTGAAAACCTCTGTTATAGGAAGTACACATTAGATACCCTAAATAAGTGCAAAAGCACTGCTCAGGTTTCTCATTTTTGCTCAGATTGCTTATATTTTAAAACAGGGATCCCCAACCTATGGTCTGCGGCCCAGTACTGGGATGTGGCTTCTTGGCCACCAGGCCCCAGGAATAGCTGGTGAGCCCCGCCCCACTTGTGGTAGCACCGCCGCGCAGGCACTAGCAGCTCCATTTGCACATCTGCAGAGGCGCTAGCACCGCCGCCAATGTCATGCGGTCACCAGTGGCCCGTTTGCGCATGCGTGCCTATGTGTGCACAGAGCCACGTACGCACACTTTCCCTGCTCCTCCCTTTCTTTCCAGGCCTCCGAGCCAGAAAGATTGGGGAACTCTGTTTTAAAACACTGCCTGGCCTTCCTCTCCTTTCATTGTTTTGCTATTCTTCTCCCCTGCACACCCATGAACCTACATTTCTCTCAGATTTCTGCACACACAAATCTCAAACACTGGCAATGTCTTATTGAACTCCATTAATCCATCCCTGAAGAGCTTTTAATTGCATTTTGCAGGGTATTTTAAAAATAATAAGACTCATGATGCCATTGCCCAGACTAACCCGGAGATTAATTTGCAATGCACTCTATAATCCACTTTCCCTTTGGAATAAAACAACAACAAAAAACTAGTGGAGTGAATTAATATGGCGCGATCATGATGAATTTGGCATCATGGCGCTCAGCAAACACTTTTGGATTGGCGATACAGGAAGCACATAAGAGGTGATGTGGCCTTGGAGTTCTTGGAATATTCTTACTCCTGCTTAAAAAACACAACCACAGAGACCTTCTCTAGACAAGTAGTCCTCAACTTACAGCCATTCTTTAGTGACCATTCAAAGTTCAAGGGCTCTGAAAAAGTGACTGTGTTTCCCCAAAAATAAGACCCAGCCGGAATATAAGCCCTAGCAGGATTGTTCAGGATGCTCGTCATATAACCCCCACCCCCAAAATAAGCTCCAGTTAAAATCGTCAGCCAGACAGATGCATTTAGTACCGTATTTCCCTGAAAATAAGACCTAACCAGAAAATAAGCCCTAATGCAGTGGTATTGAACCTATGGCATGGGTGCCAGAGGCGGCACTCGGAGCCCTCTCTGTGGGCACACGTGCCGTTGCCCCAGCCTCGCCTGCCCCTGTGACCCTCTCCTCTCCAGCGGCCCCCCTGAAGGAGAGTCGCCCCTGAGCGGGGCCCACGTGGAGCAGCGCAGCCAAGGACATAGCAGCCAGGCAGCATAGACAAAACTCTGCCCTCACACCCCATCATGCACAGTTGATGCTGCAGGTCGCAGGCAGAGAGTGTGATCGCCATAGCGCTGCTCAGCTGCCTGGGCGATCTGCGGCAGGCCCTGGAGGCGGTGAGTGGCCCTTCAGACAGGCGGGGTGGGGGATGGGGGGGCAATTTTTGGGCACTCAGTCTCTAAAAGGTTCACCATCACTGCCCTAATACATCTATTGGAGCAAAAATTAATATAAGACCCCATCTTATTTCGGGGAAATGCATGGTATCACTGGTTTTCATACTTACAACCATCGTAGCATCCCTAGGACCATGTGATCAAAATTCGGGCACTAAGCAAAATGGGATGTATTTATGACACTTGCACCATCCCAGGATCATAAAGCACCATTTCTAAAATCCCCAGCCGGCGCAATACAATCAAAGCCAATGGGGGAAAGCCAGGTTTGCTTAAAAACTGCCTGGCTCACTTAACAATTGCAATGGTTTGCTTAACAATTGTGGCAAAAAGGTTGTAAATGGGGCAAAACTCACTTAACTACTGCCCTAAGGGGACAAGGACCATATTTACCTTTTGAGTGGCAGGCAGAAGGTGCAGATCAAAAGACAAGGCCATTGGAGAACAAACTACAAGTAGTCCTATACTTACAACAGATCACTTTGTAGAGAATGTTATGAACCTGAGACAGTTTACAACAAAGGTCTTCAAACTTGGCCTTTTTATGACTTGTGAACGTCAACTCCCAGAATTCCTCAGCCAGGCACGCTGGCTGAGGAATTCTGGGAGTTGAAGTCCACAAGTCATAAAAGGGCCAAGTTTGAAGACCCCTTGGTTTACAAGATAATCTTTGACTTACAACCGTAATTGAGCCTGGAATGCTGGTCATAAATCCTTATGTCCCTTCCAACTCTGTTATTCTGTTCTGTAAGTTAACTACAACTTAACAACAATAAGAATATCATGGAGCACAAACTAAGCATGTATCATCCTGCTTAAGCACAATCACACCCTGCCCAGTATAATCCTACATGCACTTCTCAAATTTTACTCACGTCTCAGCTTTTTGATCAAAATTTTGCCAACATCTTCCCAGGCACACTTAAACAAATCCCCCTGTAGTTTTTGCACTTGTTCTTGCTGCCTTTTCTCTTCTATAAATGGCCTTTTTCTAATCATCCGACAACAAGGTAGTCTTCACACACCAACACACTGCATTAAACTATCCCTTTCCCATTGGCATCTACAAGGGGGGAAGTGACAGTGTATGCATCATTGCACAAATGACATGAATAATGTACCTGGATCATGTTGCATAATGATATAAGTACAGTGGGGGGGGGAATATTTGATCCCCTGCTGATTCTGTATGTTTGCCCACTGACAAAGGAATGATCAGGCTATAATTTTAATGGTAGGTTTATTTTAACAGTGAGTGACAGAAGAACCACAACAAAAATCCAGAAAAATGCATTTTCAGAAAAGTTATAAATTGATTTGCATTTTAATGAGTGAAATAAATATTTGACCCCTTTGCAAAACATGGCTTAGTATTTGGTGGCAAAACCCTTGTCCACAATCACAAAGGTCAGGCATTTCTTATAGTTGGCCATCAGGAAAATCCAAAGGAGGGATTTTGTCCCACTCATCTTTGCAGATCCTCTCCAAGTCCTTAAGGTTTTGAGGCTGACGTTTGGCAGCTCAAACCTTCAGCTCCCTCCACGGATTTTCTATGGGATCACGGTCTGGAGACTGGCTAGGCCACGCTAGGACTTTAATGTGCTTCTTCTTGAGCCATTCCCTTGTTGCCTTGGCCGTGTGTTTTGGGTCATTGTCATGCTGGAATACCCATCCATGACCCATTTTCAATGCCCTGGCTAAGGGAAGGAGGTTCTCACCCAAGATTGACAGTACATAGCCCTGTCCGTCGTCCCTTTGATGCAGTGAAGTTGTCCTGTCCCCTTAGCAGAAAAACATCCCAAAACCATACGTTTCCACCTCCATGTTTGATGGTGGGGATGGTGTTCTTGGGGTCACAAGTAGCATTCCTCCTCCTCCTAACATGGTGAATTGAGTTGATGCCAAAGAGCTTGATTTTGGTCTCATCTGACCACAACATTTTCACCCAGTTTTCTTGGCAACAATGGTCACACCTGCCTTGAGATCACTGACAAGATCCTCCCGTGTAGTTCTGGGCTAATTCCTTACTGTTCTCGTGATCACTGAAACTCCACGAGGTGAGATCTTGCATGGAGCTCCAGACCGAGGGAGATTGACAGTTATGTTGTGTTTCTTCCATTTGCAAATAATTGCACCAACTGTTGTCACCTTCTCACCAAGCTGCTTTTTTTTTCAATCTTTTTTATTAATTTTTTTTCATCAATATATGTTAATTTTTCCAATCAACAAGTTGTCTGGAGTTTGCTAAGCTAATACATGTTCAATTCCTAATCCTTCATTCTTTTCTCTAACCAAGAATAAAATAAATTCCAAATCTGATAGTAGTCTGTATCTTCTTTGTCTTTCAGCCTCATAGTTAATTTGTCCATCTCTGCACATTCCAATATCTTCCTGATTATTTCTTCCTCTGATGGCAGTCCTTCATTCTTCCAGTATTGTGCAAAAATTATTCTCGCTGCTGTGGTAATATGTAGAATTAAGTATAATTTCTGCTTATTAGTCTTTTCAGACATAATGCCTAGTAAAAAAAGTTCAGGTTTAAAATCCATTTGTTCGTCCAATATTTTTTCTAACCACATATGTATATTTTTCCAATAAGCCTTTGCCTTCCCGCATGTCCACCAAATATGATAATACGTGCCTATGTTATGTTTACATTTCCAACATCTATCTGACATATTTTTAAACATTTTTGCTAATCTTGCTGGTGGAAGGTGCCATCTATAAAACATTTTATACAGATTTTCTTTGTAAGAAGTTGACATTGTTAATTTATAGTTTCTCTCCCATAACATTTGCCATTTTTCTAATTCTATATTAAAAAATTTTGCCCATCTTATCATTGTTTCTTTCACTTGTTCACTTTCCATATCTAAAATTAACAAAAAATTATACATTTTCTTAATTAATTTCTCATTTGAGGCTAACAAAATCTTATCAAACACAGTTTGATCCTTGTAAAATCCATACATTTTTACATCTTTTTCATATCTACTTTGTATCTGTAAATGTGCCCACCAGGACAGATTAATTCCTAAATTTTCCAATTCTTGTTTAGATTTTAATTTCCCATCAATATCTAAAATATCTTTATATGTCCATACTTTTTCAAAATCTACCAGATTCAGATGTATAAATGCCTCCATTGTTGATAACCACCCTGGAATTTTTAAATATATTTTAGCTTTAATTTTTTCCCATACTGTTAACAAGGCATTTCTTATAAAATGATTTTGAAAGTACTTATGGACTCTGCTTTTCCCATACCATAAAAAAAGCATGCCACCCCAATTGTAAATCATGTCCTTCTAAATACAATAACCTTTTATTTCTAAGTGTTATCCACTCTTTCACCCATGTTAACACCGATGCTTGATAATACAATGTCCATTCTGGCAACCCAAAACCTCCATTTTCCTTAGCATCTTGTAATGTTTTCATCTTAATTCTAGCTTTTTTCCCCTGGCTTGGCGATAGTCTTATAGCCCATTCCATCCTTGTGTAGGTCTACAGTCTTGTCCCTGACATCCTTGGACAGATCTTTGGTTTTGGCCATGGTAGAGAGTTTGGAATCTGATTGACTGATTGCTTTTGTGGACAGGTGTCTTTTATACAGGTAACAAGCTGAGATTAGGAGCACTCCCTTTAAGAGAGGGCTCCTAATCTCCACTCATTACCTGTATAAAAGACACCTGGGAGCCAGATATCTTACTGATTGATAGGGGATCAAATACTTATTTCACACATTAAAATGCAAATCAATTTATAACTTTTTTGAAATGCGTTTTGCTGGAATTTTTTTGTTTTTATTTTGTCTCTCACTGTTAAAATAAACCTACCATTAAAATTATAGACAGATCATTTCTTTGTCAGTGGGCAAACGTACAAAATCAGCAGGGGATCAAATACTTTTTTCCCCTCACTGTACTTATTCTGTAGGATTTGCACAAAAACATAATGATTCATGCCACTTCATTTGGATATCACCAAGTCTTCTACCGGGCACCTCTACCCACTTCATAAGCCAACCCGTACCTGTATTTTAATTTCTCCAGTTACAGTATTTATGCCTGGAGTATTATCATATTTCAACATTCTTAAAGGATTTATGATGTCTTTCTCCTCATTTTTCTTGGATATTCGCATTTGTGTCATGTTTTTTTTTCTAATTTCATTCTCTGAGATAGTACTGTAACTCTCCCACAAATTTCTTCAAGCTTTCCCTCATTTTAGATTCATATATTAAATCATTCACTAAATGATTAATCGCATTCATACTGCTGGGGGTTTCTTATTTAGACCTGTTTGTTTAGTTCTAAAACAATGTTCTGCATTTTCTCTGTCTCTTTTAAAAAATCCCCTATTTAATACATTCATTGGAACTATACAAGTGGTCTTTGACTTATGACCACAATCAGGACCAGAATTTCAGTCACTAAGCAAAGCTGCTATTAAGTGAGTCACACCTGATTTTTATAACTTTTCTTAATAATAATAATAATAATAATAATAATAATAATAATAATAATAATAATAATAATAATAATAATAATAATAATAATAATAATAATAATAATAATAATAAAGTAGGAAGAGACCTTGGAGGTCATTGAGTCCAACCCCCTGCTCAGGCAGGAAACCCTATACCATTTTGGACAAATGGCTGTCCAGTCTCTTCTTAAAAACTTCCAGTGTTGGAGCATTCACCGCTTCTGGAGGCAGGTTGTTCCATTCGTTAATTGTTCTAACTGTCAGGAAGTTTCTCCTTAGTTCCAGGTTGCTTCTCTCCTTCATTAGTTTCCATCTGTTGCTTCTTGTCCTGCCTTCAGGAGCTTTGGAAAATAGCTTGACTCCCTCTTCTTTGTGGCAGCCCCTGAGATATTGGAACTCTGCTATCATGCCCCCCCTCGTCCTTCTCTTCATTAAACTAGACATACCCAATTCCAGCAACCATTCCTTATATGTTTTAGCCTCCAGTCTCCTAATCATCTGTGTTGCTCTTCTCTGTACTCTTTCTAGAGTCTCAGCATCTTTTTAACATCGTGGTGACCAAAACTGGATGCAGTATTCCAAGTGTGGCCTTACCAAGGCATTGTAAAGTGGTATTAATACTTCACGTGATCTTCATTCTATCCCTCTGTTAATGCAGCCTAGCACTGTGTTGGCTTTCTTGGCAGTGCAGCAAACTGCTGGCTCTTATTTAAGTGATTGTCCACTAGGACTCCAAGATCCCTTTCACAGTTACTACTATTGAGCAAGGTACCCCCTATACCAGGGATTTTCAACCTTTTCACCCATTTACCACTTTTAGGATATGGCAATATCCGAGTACCACCAGTCGCCTAGCAAGGTGTCAAAAACATGATGACCAAAAAAAAGAAAAAGGAAAAAAGTGATAAAGTACAGTTAGTCCTCGACTTACAACAGTTTGCTTAGTGACTGTTCGAAGTTACAATGGCACTGAAAAAGGTGCCCTCCCAAGCCACAGCCGAGCAAGATACCTGCCTGCCCGCCCGGCGGCGCTCTTCCTCCTGTCTGAGGTTTTCATTGTTGTGACCATTTCTGTTGAGGATTGGCAGCGGGGGTGGGGAGGGGGTGTTTGTTTTTTATTCCCCATCTGCTGGGTGGTTGCAGCAGGTTTTGGTCACGTCACATGACCCTGGGACACTGTGACCGTCATAAATATGAATCAGTTGCCAAGAATCTGAATGTAAATCACAAGACCCTGGAGATGCTGCAACATTCCAGCTGATCGGCGCTTCTTCTGGGCTCAGCAGAAGCGCCAGGATCAGTGCTGAGCTCCAGCTGGAGCTGGCGCTGATCCTGCCGCTTCCACTGAGTCCTGACAGTCCTGAAGAAGCATCGATCAGCTGGAAAGCGGCACTGATCCTAGCGTTTCCACTGAGCCCTGACAGCCCTACAGCTCCAGCCATCTCTCGCTCAGGCTTGTGTGGTGCTGACACCGGTTCAGCTCATTCCCCGCTACCACTTTTCTAGGATGGTCGTATACCACCTGCCAGGTGCCAATGTACCACAGGTGGTACCCGTACCACTGGTTGAAAAGCCCTGCCCTATACTATACCTGTACATTTAGTTTTTCTTGTCTAAATCTTCCCCCGGAGATCCGTGTCGCCCCCACCCTCTCCGCCTTTCGTAAATTGCTTAAAACACACTTTTGCCGGCAGGCCTGGGGCAGCTAACATCTTGCCCCTAGCCAGTGTATGTTTGTGGAATGATTGGTTTTTTGTTTTTTTGTTTTTTGTTTTTTTTTAACTTAAGGGTTTTTTATATGTATGTAATTTCTATTATGCTGTGAGCCGCCCTGAGTTCTCCAGAATAGGGCGGCATAGAAATTAAATTAATAATAATAATAATAAATGTAGAACCTTACTTTTTTCACCATTGAATTTCATTTAAAATGAAAGAGGAGAGTAGTCTGTAAGATGAGTCATGGGCAACTGGACTTCTTTCCTTTCTGGTTTGAAACATTTCATTTCTTATCCAAGTACAGGTAGTCCTCGGCTTACAATCTTTCGCTTAGTGAGTGTTCAAAGTTGCAACGGCACTGTGACCATTTTTCACACTTACGATGATTGCAGGGTCCCCAGGGTCTCACGATCCAAATTTGCCTGCTTGGCAACTGACTCATATTTATGAAGGTTGCAGTGTCCCAGGATCGTGCGACCACTTTTTGCAACCGTCTGTGGGAAGTCAGCCCCCCCCAAGAGAAGGAAATATTAAAAGGAAAAATATATTTCCTCAAAGGATCTTAAAGAGGCAGAAAAGCATGCCCAGTTTTTCTTAATAGCCCCAAGTCTCCCTTCCCCAAGCAGAAACCAGCTCTGTAGAAATGCGGATGTAAATAATCCAGGAAGATTGGAGCTAGAAGCTTAGGAAGACAAAGACTCCTAAAATCTACATACCCCATCCAAATTGTAAAACAAGACATAATAGGATTAACACAGAGATTCCAAAGGGCACACTCAGACTCAGATCAAAGTTCATGCCACAGGAACAACTCCAAACAAAAGGCTCCAGAGGGTATAAAAACCCACTCCCTACATGTGCTCTCTCTCTTTTCTTCCAGAGCCGTCTTTCTGTCTGGCTCTCCTCTTCAATAAACTGTAACCTTCTTTCTAAAGCAGTCGCCATGTTGTTTAGTCCCAGCTTGGACTGAACCATGATGAAGACTTTTCTTCCAACACATCTGACAAGCAAAGTCAATGGGGAAGCCAGATTCACTTAATAAGTGTATTACTAACTTAACAAGTGCAGTGACTCACTTAACAACTGTGGCAAGAAAAGTCATAAAATGGGGCAAAGCTCACCTAACAACTGTCTCACTTAGCAACAGAAATTTTGGGCTCAATTGTAGCCGTAAGCCGAGGACTCTCTGTAGCTCCTTTGAAGCTCTGAGAGAAGAAGCTACTTGGATAAGCAGCGAAACATTTGAAACTAAAAAAAAAAGCAAGCCGGTTACCATGACTCAATTTTTTACTTGTCTCAAGCAGCTTCTATACCAGTGGTTCTCAACCTTTCCCGGGGCTCGACCCCGGCCTGCATCGCGTATGCGCGGCGCGACGGGAGCATCGCGCATGTGCGGTGGCCCGCATCGCAAAGGGGAAAAATGGCGGACCAAAAAAAATGGCCGACCCCCCCCAAAAAATGGCGGCCCCGCATCGCAAAGGGGAAAAAATGGCGGACCAAAAAAAAATTTAAAAAAAATGGCCGACCAAAAAAATAAAAAAAAAATGGCCGACCCAAAAAAAATGGCGGGCCCGCATCGCAAAGGGGAAAAAATGGCCGACCAAAAAAAAATAGCGGACTGCGGTGTTTGGCGACCCCCGTGAAATGGTCGTTCGACCCCAAATGGGGTCGCGACCCACAGGTTGAGAACCGCTGTTCTATACATCTCCTCTTTTCATTCATTCCTTTCTTTCTCTTTCTATCATTATTGTATTTTCACTCTAAATTCTTTCACTGGTTTTTTTTCCAGGTTTCATTTTTTTTTCCTGTACTCTTCATTTAATTCTCTCAAATTCTCCTCATAAACAAATGGATCAGTCCTGCTTTTCAATTATTTTGTTTTACCTTGCATACGTCTATGCCTGAATACATGTATTCAAAACAATACCTCACCAAACATTAACTATTTTCATTCGTCTCCAGGTCTCCTAATGTCCCAATCACTCATTCTATATTCCCTCAATTCATTGCCACCCAACCATTCAGATGCAGAATCATTTTTCCTCCTGCACCTCATTTATTTAGAAAGTGGCAGTTTTTCCCTAAAACTATCTCTGGTTCTTCCACTAACATAATGGCGGAAGCATAACATGAAACTGTCACCAACCTATGGATTCTTACCTTCATATACACAAGCAACCTGGACTACACCCATTCATATTTTTAAATAAAGTATACACTTTAGCTCTTTCCTTTGTAATTAAACCACCACTGCCTGCACACAGCACCAGCTTGTCACTCCACCAAAGTGGTACCTATTTATCTATTTGCACAGAACATGCTTTCAAACTATTAGGTGGACAGAAACTAAAGCAAGTAACAGGAGCTCACCCTGCCACGCAGGGACTCGAACCACCATAGCTGAGACCATCTTTGGCGTCATTAAGCCACTGAGCCACCGCGCCTCTTGGTCCTAAATTGAGGACAACCTGAAATAATCTACTATATAACATATAAAAGTTATCCCCATCGAGAGAAGTAAAATTACCACCCTATGAATAAGGCCTTGCAGGGCAGGTAGATAGGACTGTAAATGAAAACAATAAGAAAAGACTGTGGGAGCACTGGAATTTACAACACCACAAATTATTTTTAAACATAAAGAGGTTTTAAAGCTCAATCCCTTATCCTTACCTTACCCCTTAATCTGCCCAAAAAAGGATATCTATCCTTTTTCCTGGGTATTATCCTTTATCCTTATTTTTAACATCCACTCCACTCCACTTTAATATCTACTTTTTTAAAGAACAGAAAAATTCAATCTTGACCACTCTAGTGACGTCATGATCTCACTAGCAGATGTCATTTCCCTCATTGGGGGAAGAAGGCATAAAGCAGGCATGTCAAACTGCCAGCCCACGGGCCAGATGCGTCACACCGAAACCGCACCCACCCCATTGCCAGCAATGGGGAAAAAGTCCCGATATATCATACGTCATGTGACGTCGCGAATTTGACATGCCTGGCATAAAGTGTGTCCTCCCAGGCCAAAAGAGACTGCTTATCTCTCTCCTCCCGTGATTATCTCCTTCATCAGCCATTCCATACTGGCAAAGCAAGGTTCATGGACAGCACAACTGACAAGGACAAACTTGACTTTAGTCTTAAACATGGATAAGACATTTGCCCATATGCCTGAGCATGGCCAGCTGCGAGCATAAATAAACAGACAGATAGATAAAAATCTAATACAGGCAGTCATCTCATGCCTGGGAATTCTGGGAGTTGAAGTTCCCACAGTTGAGTTGCCACGATTGAGAAACACTGCTCGAAGGCTTTCCACATTGCTGTTTCTAGGCTCAATATTTAATTGGACTAAAAGATGTTTGAGGCCTTCCCAATTCTAAATGACCTTTTAAAAGACAGACCAGCATGACTATACAGCTAAAACAGCGGTTCTCAACCTGTGGGTCGCGACCCCATTTGGGGTCGAATGACCATTTCACGGGGGTCGCCAAACACCGTAGTCCGCCATTTTTTCCCCCTTTTCCCCTCGGCCGGCGCAGGGAGCAGCACCGCGCATGTGCGGGGTAGCACCGTGCATGCGCGCTGCGGGCCATCGCACGCGCACCGCGCATGCGCGCTGCAGGCCGTCGTGCCACGCATGAGTAATGTGGGCCATCGCGCCGCGCATGCGCGGTGCAGGTCGGGGTCACGCCGCGCATGTGCAGCGCAGGTCGGGGTCGCGGCCTGAAAAAGGTTGAGAACCGCTGAGCTAAAAGGAAAAGCCCAAATGTTAATAGCTACTGTAGTAACTGTTGGAGCAACAAGGTTAATTGGACCGTTAAGGTTAGGGACAGAATATTGAACTAAGTGGCTTGTCTGGTAGGAGAACCAATAAGAAAATGAGAAAAAAAGTTTCCTGGATTTTGAAACAGTTGGCTGCAATCTTCCAGGGAATTACAATGAGGGTGAAACCCCTTATTCCTGGTAGATATCCTGAAAGCTATTTTATTTTATTTTGCATTGAAGAGAACCAGCTACTGACAGTTCTACTGAGACTGGAATGGCCTATATAACGTAATAAGTGAGTAAGTTTCCACAGCACCTGTTTTGGACCCAGCAGGAACTCAATAAGTAGCAGCAATCTTAGATAAAATTCTGAGAGTGAAGCTCATTCTCAGATGTAAAGTTCATCGGTCTCACCTTGAATGGAAAGACGGCCCATATCTCTTTCAGTGTAACAGAAAGAGCTAAAGTCAACATTAAATACACTCTATTTCAGATATGACACTGTGCCACAATGTAACTTATCTGCTTATGGTTTGAGTACTGATAGAATTGTCAACTGCCATCTTATGTTTTGTTTGTGCTTCGCTGCTATGCGGTGACAGACTACCATGAACTGTGGGAGGGGGAATAGAGGAGGGAAGGCTTGGGGAAAATGGAAGTAAATGCTGTATCTCCTCTAGCTGCTGCTTCAAGGTCACCCAGCTAGGAGGAGAGAGCTGCATACCAGCCAACAGTTGAACTGACCGTTATGAAAACATCTTGCCTGAACCCAACTGGTTACAATAGGGTGGGCAAGGAGGGATAGTTAAGGGAGGAAAAAGTAGAACTTAGGAATTTTGGTGCACAATTCTCAGTTCCGGCTTTGCAATACTGCAATACGCTTGACCTCTAATAAACTATACCTTTCTCAACAAATGGAGCCAAGGATCATTTCTATTTAGAGATTTAAGTTGTGGCAGGTCTGACAAGAATATATGTAGCTCAGGGTTGAAAAGAAGGGTCTTTAGTGTTCTCTGAGCTTGGTGGTTTTCTTACAGACACTTCATTACCCAACTAGGTAACATCATCGGTGCTACTTTATGATTTGAGGGTTCAGATCTTAGGAACAAAAGCAGTGCCCTGCTGGACTGGATTGGACTTCTGTCTCATGTCATCCTCCATTCTCTCCTCATGGGGCTAAGACCAAAAGACCAAAGTCTCCCAGCAAAGGTCTTCAGAGGCAGTCCTACTACCATCAAGGCCAACAGCCACTGATCCCAATGACGTTCATAAATAGTTCCAACCTTTTTCAAAGCCAGTTAATTTGGTAACCAGCACATCATCTCATGATAATGAATTGCAAAACTGAATTATTCTGGTGCCTCTCGTGATCTATGTAGGCTGCTTGGAACTGAAGTGATTGGATGCCATTTTCTTCCAGAAGTAGGATGGGAGGTTGGTTGATTTTCTACTTTCCAGTACTGTACACTGCAGATAGCCCTCGATTTATGACCGGTCACTTAATGACTGTTCGATGTTACAACAGACTCCCCCACAAAGGATACTTATGACCCAGTCCCATAGTTATGGCCACTGCAGTGTGTGGGGCCTGGTAGGATCGGAAGCAAGCCCAAGGCCTGCAGGGACCCCGAGGCATGGGAAGCAGAAAACATGATGCTGCAGGTGATGTGGGAAGCCTTTGGAGGCCGAGAGAAGGCCGGCACTAGGAATCCGAAGCCCTCCCCTGGAACCCGAAGCACCCCATGCTTCGCTTAACAACTCCTGTGTTGTGACTGCATCGGGGAGAGTAGGGATGGGTGGTTGTGAGGCAATCATACAGGTACTTCACTTAACAGCCGTTATGACTTCCAACTGTAGTGGGCAGGCTCCTTTATGGTCGTGGGTTGAGGACTACCCATATAATGAACAGAAAACGGCTTATAGTCTCCATTCACTCATTGGCCAAATTTGATTCTGCTCAATTTTGGCGGTCTCTGAACGTTATAAATACCCAATCTCAGCATGATAAAAACTTGACTGATGATTCCATTATTTCTTCTTTGGGATCATCCATAACCTCTTTGTATTCTTCATGCCCTTTCCCTAGTAATCCCTTAAAATACATGCAGAATCCACATCCTGGAACCCAATGATATTACAGGTTTGTCTAGGTCAGTCTGAGCAAGACTCCTAAATGCGCCCACTTCACTGTCTTGTAATCTGTAGCTCGACAAACAGTTCTAGAATTACTGCTGGAAAATTTGCTTCAGATGTCACTGTTTGGAAAAACAATTTGATTGCTTTTGCCCCCCAACTTGGGCAACTCATGTCATTATGGTAAGGACTGTTACATTTCCAAGTGCACGCAGGAACCCACCTAAAATGCCTGAGAAGCCAGCCAAAGCACATCTTCCTACATCTCTTTCCTTGTGCTGGCTTTGCAGTCTATTAAAGCCTAAGATCAACAGCCACACAAGAAAAGGAAGCTATACGGAAATGTTAATATTACCGACAACCGCACCCCACTTATTTTGCTGAAAATGCAAAATGCAAAAATTACTCCTGAAAGCACCACGCCTTTTACTTCTTGAACAGAAATGTGCTACTTTGAATTCGGCGTGTATTTTATGAAAGTGTGATTTTATTTTTAGTTTCAGTTTTACTGTTTTATTTCAATGGGGAAGGTTTTTTTTTCCCTTTTAGGTCCTCTTTTAGAGCACAACGTATCTCAAAGTGAGTTGCAAAACAAAAAAGACAACCTATGCATAAAATAAAGGTAAAGGGGTCCCTGTAGATTTTATTCTGCTGGTCATTGCCAACTATAGGTGGGGTGATGCTCATCTCCGTTTCAAGGCCATTAAGCCAGTGCTGTCCAAAGACATTTCCGTGGTCATGTGGTCAGCACTGTACCTATTTATCAATTTTGAATGCTTTCGAACTGCTAAGTTGGCAGGAGCTGAATGATGATGGCAGCTCAACCCGTCGCTTCATGCTTGGGTCTCGAACCTGGGCTACCAGCTTTCCACCTGACAAGGCCAGTGTCTTAACCGCTGAGCCACTGCACTTTATGATGCAAGCTCAGAAAATGCACTTGGTTTAGGAAAGCTTATTCCCCAATAAGAACACACCAAACTGTAGCCTTAGCAATTTTGCACAGGACCCAAATTATGGCTAAATGCAGGCTGTTGGACCTTATGCTGCTAACAGTAGGCATATGTATTTTAGTGATTACTTGTTGAGAAGTATGAAATAAATAGCAATTCTATTAAAAACCACAAGTGTTGTAGCAAAACGAAAGTACAAATTATACAGATTGAGATGGCCACATGAAAGTCGCTTTTTTAAGGACCTGTACCATGGCTGAAATGCTACCGTACAGGTAGTCCACGATTTATAATTTAATTTAATTTAATTTAATTTTTCGGACTTATATGCCGCTCCTCTCCGAAGCCACAACGGAGCTCAAAATTTCCACTGCTAAGCAGGCAGTGAGTTTTACCCCACTTTACGACCTTTCTTGCCACAATTGTTAAGTGAATCGCTGCAGTTATTAAGTTAGTAACACGGTTGTTAGGTGGAATATACCTTCCCCATTGACTTTGCTTGTCATATAAGGTCTCAAAAGGGGATCGCATGACCCCGCGACACTGTAACCGTCAAAAATATGTGTCATTTGCCAAGCGTCTGAATTTTGATCACACGATCATGGGGATGCTGCAACAGCCATAAGTGTGAAAAATGGTCGTACGCCACTTTTCTTAGTGCTGTTGTAACTTTGAATGGTCACTAAACAAATTGGTGTGTGGGAAGTCAGCCCCCCAGAGAAGGAAATATTAAAAGGGCAGAAAAATACATTTCCTCAAAGGATCTTAAAGAGGCAGAAAAGCATGCCCACTTTTCTTATTGGCCCCAAGTCTCCCTCCCCCAAGCAGAAACCAGCTCTGTACAAATGCAGATGTAAATAATCCAGGAAGGTTGGAAGCCCCCAGCTAGAAGATTAAGAAGATAAAGACATCGAAAATCTACATACCCCCACCCAAAGTCTAAGACAGGACATAATAGGATTAACTCACAAATGCCAAAGGGCACATCCAGACTCAGGTCAGAATACATGACACAGGAAATACGAAGCCTCAAACAGGGATAGGAAACAACTCCAAACAAAAGGCTCCAGAGGGTATAAAAACCCACTCCCTACATGCGCTCGCACTCTTTTTCCCCAGAGCCATCTTTCTTCAATAAACTGCAACCTTCATTCTAAAGCAGTCACCATGTTTATTCCCAGCTTGGACTGAACCACGATGGAGACTTTTCTTTCAACAGTTGTAAGTCGAGGACTGCCTGTATGCAAAAGGAATAGTCTATTGCTTTGCTGATAAACACCTTTCAGCTCACCAGCATTCCTTTGGGGGTCCCAAAGCCCTCCCCCATTGGAAGGGCTAAAAGGCTTCTCTTTGCATATATTAGCCTTTTAAAAAAAAGTCTAGCCACACCCAAATCAGAGGTGCTTTTATTCCGGACACTGCCTGCACTTGGCACTTAACTTTAACTCTATAATGCTCAAGACAGCCATTCAGCCAATAAAGTTCACAGAATGTCAGAGTTGAAACATGGTGTTCAATCTACTCCAGCATTTTTCTTTTAAAAAATATATTTTATTGATTTTTTTAATATAAACACCTTGATATTTGGTAAACAGTGTATTGTCTGGGTTTATGTTTACAAAGTAATCACTAACAGTCAGTTTCTGTATTCCAAAATCCACATAATAGCTTTGCTTGATTTTCTCTTATTCCAATAATATTCTCTTTGCAACCTTAAATTAATACAATTCTTATTAATTTGATAGGTAACAATTAAATATAAAGATTTTTCTAAAATTTCTACCAATAATAATCACATCAATATCATGCTTCTTTTCTATCTGGTCATCTTGGTTGCCTCATCATGAATCCTGTTTACAATTCCTATTTAAATTTATTTTTCCTACAATGTTCAAACCATTTCTACTGGTTAAAATTTTCCCAGAGTTAATTACCTTAAAGTATTTTTAAAAAAATATGTTTTATTGATTTTTAACATAATCACATTAATATTTGGTAAACAGCATGTTGTCTGGGTTAGTATTTACAAAACAATCAATAACAATTAATTTCTATAATTCTATAGTCCATATAATGGCTTTGCTTGATTTTCTCTTCTTCCAACAATATTCTCTTTTGCCAACCTTAAATTAATACATTTCTTATTATTTGAATAAATGACAATTAAATATAGACATTTTTCTCATGTTTTGCAAATAATAACCACATCAATATAAAACTTCTTTTCTAATGGATCATCTTGATTACCTCATCATAGATCCTGATTACAAAATTCTTATTTTGTTTTCCCCAACAATATTTAAAGCATTCTTACTGGTTAAGATTTTCTCAAAATTAGTTAAATATAAGTATTTAAGTCTTTTTTTCTCATACAAGCAATCCCAACACTTATACATTTCTCGTATCTTTTACATTTCTCATATCTTAAAAAAAGAGAAAAAAACACATTTCTTTTATAGAAACCATCCCAACATTTTTATATTTCTCATGTCAAAAAACCGGAAGTCTGAGCTGGTACATATTTTGAGGTTCCTCTTGGAGGTCCTTAAGAAGCAGCTACTAAAGGCCTTTGCACAATGCTGGCTGTGGAATTCTGGGAGTTGAAGTCCACATGCCTTAAAATTGTCAAGGTTGAGAAACACTGATCTAGCATGTCAATTGCACCCTTTCCTGGACCAAAACACACTGCTCACAGACACTCATGCCTTGGTCACCTCTTGTCTGGATTACTGTAATGCACTCTACATGGGACAGTCCTTGAAGATCACCAGCTATAACTGGTCCAGAATGTGACGGGGTGACGTTCACAATGCCCCTAGACTTGCCCAAGTAACACCTCTGTTGTACAAGCTGCACTGACTTCCAGTTTCCTTCCAGGTGCAATTCATTACCTGTAAAACCCTATATGGCACTGAGCCAGGTAACCTGCAAGGCTACCTTTCCCTAAGGACATCTACCTGTTCTACAAAGTTAGATAGAAAGCGTGCCTTTCCGTGTCAGCTCCTGCCCCTGAAGTTCAGCAGGCCTCTGCCCTCCCAGCCTTCTGAAAAGCATGAAAGATTTTGCCTTTCCTGCCAAGCACCAGGACCAGATAACCATGTCAGAAATTTAAATGGTTTGCCAGGTTTTTGTTTTGAGTTTGTATAGTTTTAATATGATTTTTATTTTGCTTTATTAACGGTTGCAGGAACTGGGTATGTTTAATGAAAAGAAGGAGCAAGGGTGACATGATCGCAGTGTTCCAAAGGTGAGGGGCTGTCACAAATAAGAGGGGGGGGTCAACCCATTCTCCAAAGTACCTGAAGGCAGGACAAGAAGCAATGGAGGGAAACTAATCAAGGAGAGAACCAACCTAGAACTAAGAAGAAATTTCCTGACAGTGAGAATAATTAATCAGTGGAATGGCTTCCTTCAGAAGTTGTGGGTGCTCCATCACTGGAAGCTTTTAAGAAGAGATTGGACAGCCATTTGTCTGAAGTAGTATAAGGTCTCCTGCCTGAGCAGGGGGTTGGACTAGATGACCTCCAAGGTCCCTTCCAATTCTGTTATTTTGTTAATTTTTTATTGGGAGTCACCCAATGATTGGTATAAGATGGGCAGCTATATAAATATTTTAGATAGCTAGATAGATAGATAGCTGGATGGATAGCTGGATGGATAGCTGGATGGATAGCTGGATAGATAGATAGATAGATAGATAGATAGATAGATAGATAGATAGATAGATAGATAGATAGATAGATAGATAGATAGATAGATAGATAGATGGATGGATGGATGGATGGATGGATGGATGGATGGATGGATGGATGGATGGATGGATGGATGGATGGATGGATGGATGGATGGATGGATGGATGGATGGATGGATGGATGGATGGATGGATGGATGGATGGATAGATAGCTGGATAGCTGGATAGATAGATAGATAGATAGATAGATAGATAGATAGATAGATAGATAGATAGATAGATAGATAGATAGATAGATAGATAGATAGATAGATAGAATGGAATTCTGTGTATGCAATATAAAGTGAATTCTGAGACTTCAAGTGCACACATCTTAAAAGCTGCCAAATTTAATTTGAAAACCATTGACCTGATCCAACCTTTGGCCAGAGAAGGAATCTAGTATTACAGCAGCCTTAACATTTGTCCACTCAGCCTCCATAGAGCCCCTCACTTCCCGAGACAGTCTTGTCCACCCTTAAAACATTTATTAAATTTAGGAATGCTTTCACGATGTCCAACCCAAATCTACTTCCTTGTAATATAAATCCATTGCTTCGTGGAAAAAGATGCATATAGCTATTCTAGATTGTCTTGCAGGAAAAAACAGATTGAATGAATTAAAAAAAATATTGTTTCAAAAAGCATTTTCCTCAAGAAAAAAAAACCATAGAAAATTCATCATCTAATATTCCCCCACACATTTTCTGTTGCAAGGATCAGGGAATTGTGGAAGAGGGATTCATTCTGCTTCAGACCATCACTTCTCTAACCTAATCACCCGTGGCCAGCAGCTATTGTCTTCCAGTGAAGGGGAAGAGTTCCAGTATTATTACTTTCTTCTTTGATGCCACTAAGGTCAGCTGCCTGGCAGGCTGGTAACTTGGAGAAGATAGTTGCCAGATTACATACAGCCTTCACATTTATCAAATGAAAACATGACATTTTTATACAATGTGAAGGGCACCCTGAGTAAACCCTTTAAAGCAGAACTCACTTTTTATGAACAGCACTAAGAAGGATGAGAGGCGTGATGATAATGCGATACCAGCAAAACCCAGCACAATTAACTAAATGGCAAGGCACTTAATTATAAAGAATATTTTCTCTTTAGTATGGTGATTGAATGTTATTCAGCAATTGCAAAAAGTGTAGCACCGTGTTCCCTGTTTTGCTTCCAGTTTGAACATATATATGTTATGTGTGTGTATACACACACACACACACACACATACACACAACTGGAGAATCGGTTTGGTGTAATGGTTAAGGTACCAGGCTACAAACTGGACACAGAATATAGAATTATAGGGCTGGAAGGGGCCCTAGTCCAAACTCCTGCTCAAGGCGGGAGACCTTATACCAGGGGTGTCAAACTCAATTTCATTGAGGGCCGCATCAGCCTTGCGGTTGCCCTCAGGGGGCCGGGTGGGTGTGGCCAGGGTGGGTGCGGCCTACTGGGTGGACATGGATGGAGTGAGTGTGGCCTACTGGGTGGGTGTGGAGTGGGTGTGGCCTACTGGGTGGGTGTGGCCAGCTCTACATCATTCGCGTCAAGGGTGCCTGTGGGGGCCTGGGCAGGAGTGGGACAGATATGAGGGTCTCTGGCAGAAGGGGGTGGGACCAGGGCAAGTGCCAAGGCATGGTCCACTGGAGGAGCCTCACTGTTCCTCTCAGGCCATGCAGGGGGAGGGCTGGATGGCGGTGCGGGCTGCCTGGAGCCCTGGGCAACAGAGGTCAAACGCCCAGCCTGGCCCTCGAGCACCCGTGGCACCAAGCCCAGCCCCACTTTCCCAAGGGGCCCCCAGCTGCACTTACAGTACCTCCTTCTCAAGGCTGTTGCTGCTGTGCTTGCTCTCCTTGGCCAGGTTGCTCATGATGGGTACAAGGGCAAAGTCAGAGGGAGGCCCATTCCCTCTCCATGGGACCAGTTTTGTATCCAAAGCTTCCTTAGCAATAGGATGGGAGACCTCCAGGATAGGCCAGGAGGAGGGGGCAAGGGGATGGTGAAAGGGCAGCAGGGCAGGATTAAGGTAGGACTTCCCTCAGACCCTCCCTCTCCTTTCCTTCTTTTCTTTGTTCTTTCCTAAGTACAGAGTGGTGGGAAAATATTTGAGATGAGGGAGGAAGAAAAACAGGCAAGAAACGCAGCTGGGGAGGTGTCACCCTTTGTGAGGAATGAAGAAATGCACCATCCCCTGGAAGTGGCCAGCGAGATGGTGCATTTCTTCATTCCTCATAAAGGTGACACCTCCCCAGCATGCACCCAGGGGGCGGGGGCGACGTGGCAGGGGCTGGTTCCTTGCTGTTTCCAGACAGCCTTGTGGAGCTAAGACTGAATGCGTTTCAGCATAGATGGCCACCATAAAATTGTACATTGGCTCCCGGCCAGCATGGGCCAGGGCCAAGGCAACGGGGGCTGTTCCCTCACTGTTTCCAGGATGGCTTAGCGGGCCACATGAAACCACTTCGTGGGCCACATCTGGCCCCCGGGCCTTGTGTTTGACATGTCTGTCTTATACCATCCCAGTCAAATGGTCCAGTCTACTTTGAAAACCTCCAGTGATAGAGCATCCACAGTCCCAAGAGGCAAGCTGTTCCATTGCTCTCACTGTCAGAAAATTTCTCCTTCTAGGTTCTAGGGTTTCCCTTTAACAAGCTTAACAAACTGGTTAAACTATTTAAGCTCTAATAAACTGGGACACTTTGCGTTCTAATCCTGCCTCAGGCATGAACCCAGCTGGGATGACCTTGGGCCAGCCACTCTCTCTCAGCCCTAAGAAGCAGGCAATGGCAACCCATTAATAAAAACAGGAAAGCAGGAAAACTGCAGGGATGCGTTAGACCAGGGGTGTCAAACTGGCGGCCCATGGGCTGGATGCGTCACGAGCCACACGGCTTCACAAAGGCAAAAAAAAAGTCATGATATGTCACGATACGTCATGTGATGCGATCGAGTTTGACATCCGTGTGTTAGACAGTTGCTAGGAGTGAACACTGACTTGAGGAAGGAAGGAAGGAAGGAAGGAAGGAAGGAAGGAAGGAAGGAAGGAAGGAAGGAAGGAAGGAAGGAAGGAAGGAAGGAAGGAGGGAGGGAAAGGAAGACAAAAAAGAAGACAGGAAGAGTGTAAAGGAGAAAGGTGGAAGTGAACAAGAAGGAGGGAGGAAGGAAAAAAGATTAAGAAGGAAGGAAGGAAAAGGGGACAAAAGAAAGAAGAGAAAGGAAGGAAAGAGGATGGATGATGGAAGGAAGAAGAAAGAGAAAGAAAGAGGGAAGGAAGGAAGGAAGGAAGGAAGGAAGGAAGGAAGGAAGGAAGGATTATAATAAAACTTATCTTAAAAACAGCTTGAATTGCTAATATTTTAAACTGAGAGCAATCTTCTCTATTTGCTTTGTTTACAAATTGTGCTGCAGGAGCTCCAGGTCCTTCTTAGGCTGAGCAAGAGATGAAACATATGTCCCACAGTTGATTTGGACTACAACTCCTTTAAGACCCATGGTTGCCACCACACAGCTTACGCTCTAGAATAATCAGTTTAGAGCTCATACCTTTTTCTCACAGAGGCAAAAAGAGGAAGCTTTTGATAATGAATAAATAGTTACTGACTTACGTTGGAGCTGGTGGGACATCCACTGTGCAGGATCGTTCTGTTCTATAAATAAAGTGTTTGTTTTTTTTCTAGTTTGACAATATGAAAGATCACTGGCTCTCTCCAGTATTACCATGAGCAATCCAAATAAAAGATCCAGCACAGATGGAATCTGTTCTCAGAGATTAGGAACAGCAGGGACTTTTGTGGTCTAACTTTCTGATGTCTTTCCCATGAATCAACAATTACGTATACGCCATCCAAACCAAGATTCATATATATCGACATGATTTATTTTATTTTTGGCATATGAATCAATCACTGCGGTTTACACTACACTATACGAGTGTAATGTGAGAGCACGAATTATGGTGGCTTGTTGAGCAAACCATAATTCAGCACCCAGAGGAAAACATGACGGCCCAAGGATATTTACAACTCCTGAACATTTTTCCGGAGGGGCGGGGGGTAATATTTTGGACCAACCCCATGAGATCAAATCAACCCTGACTGTCCTTTGGAAGGAAAGATACTGACGTTGAAATATTTTAGCTACCAAATAAGAAGAGAGGGATTCATTGGAAAAGACCCTGATGTTGGGAAAGATGGAAGGCAAAAGGAGAAGGATATGGCAGATGAGATGGCTAGATAGTGTCATCAATGCAAGGAACGTGAATTTGGGCAAACTCCAAGGAGACAGTGGAGGACAGAGGGGCCTGGCATACTATGGTCCATGGGGTCCATGAAAAGCCGGACGCAATTTAGTGACTAAACAACAACATTTATAATTGCTGAAAATCATCCATTTGGTTTCTTGTCATATTGAGGTAGCAAACGCAACACTGCAGTGTCTACAGAGATTCTCAATGATCCAGGTCGTGGTTGTCTCAAAGGTGCTTTTCCAAAGGGCAACTAGGTTTTTTCCTTTGGAAAAAGTTCTTTAGAATTGAAGAAGCATCTTGGATGAGAAGCAAAATGTTTTCAAGGGAAAAACACACAAGAGAATCCAATTGCTTTTTGGAAAAGCACCTTTGGGATAACATTGGAATGTTAAGTCCTAATATGCAAAAACAGAGTAGAGTAGAGTAGAGTAGAGTAGAGTAGAGTAGAGTAGAGTAGAGTAGAGTAGAGTAGAGTAGAGTAGAGTAGAGTAGAGTAGAGTAGAGTAGAGTAGAGTAGAGTAGAGTAGAGCAGAGCTTTTCAACCAATGGTACGAGTACCACCTGTGGTACATTGGCACCTGGCAGGTGGTACGCGACCATCCTAGAAAAGTGGTAGCGGGGGAGGGGAATGAGCTGAACTGGTGGCAGCACCACACAAGCCTGAGCGAGAGACGGCTGGAGCTGCAGGGCTGTCAGGGCTCAGCGGAAGCCCCAGGATCAGAGCTTGTTCGGGACTGTCAGGGCTCAGTGGAAGCATCAGGATCAGCGCCAGGCTTCAGCTGGAGCTCGGTGCTGATCTTGGCGCTTCTTCAGCTGGAATGTTGCAGCATCTCCAGGGTCTTGTGATTTACATTCAGATGCTTGGCAACTGATTCATATTTATGACGGTCAGTGTCCCAGGGTCACGTGAAGTGACCAAAACCTGCTGCAATCACCCAGCAGACGGGGGAAATAACAACCAAACACCCCCCCACCCCACCCCAGCTGCCAATCCTCAACAGAAATGCTCACAACAGTGAAAACCTCGGACAGGAGGAAGAGCGCCACCGAGCGGGCCAGCAGGCATCTTGCTCGGCTGAGGCTTGGGGGGCACTTTTTCAGTGCTATTGTAACTTCGAACAATCACTAAGCGAACTGTTGTAAGTCAAGGACTAACTGTACTTTATCACTTTTTTCCTTTTTCTTTTTTTTTTTTGGTCATCAAGTTTTTGACACCTTGCTAGGCGACTGGTGGTACTCAGATGTTGCCATATCCTAAAAGTGGTACAATGGGTGAAAAGGTTGAAAAACCCTGGAGTAGAGTAGAGCTGGAAGGGACCTTGGAGGTCTTCTAGTCCAGCCCCCTACTCAAGCAGGAGAACCTATACCATCTCAGACAGATGATTGTTCAGTCTCTTCTTGAATATGCCTGTACGTGACAATGTCTTGCTTGCTTTGCTCCCCACCCCATTTAAATTGTTCCCCTACTTTAAATGTAGGCATTGTAAATATACTGTTGATCCTGGATTGGATGAAGCCAATCATTTTTTTTGCATGTGATTTTTATTACATTAGTTTCATTTTTAAAATCATTAGCCTCCTGTATTTTGACTTATTCTCTCACACTGAAAAAAGATCAATATGATAGACAAAAAAGGGTCACAAATATTGTTTTTGAAGTTAATTGTCAAGTTAGGATACACAGTTCACGCCACATTCTGTCTCGGAGCTCAGCCTGCTTCATTCTCTTTCAAAACAGATTATCTGGCCAAATATTAGACTTCATTTTGATTTTTACATCAGCATACTTCTCTGATTTTTTTTTCTGTATTTCCAGTTACAGCAGCCCCCAAATTCTAAGGATTTTCTCAAGGCTTAAAACAATATTCTGTCTTTGAATGCATTCCAGGTTTAATCTGTATTAAGTACTTAAAACAATGGTCAGATAATGCAGCTGTATTATAAGAGGGTTTAAAAGGGGGGGACATATTCTAATTAACAGCTTTGTCACCATGGATGAAAAAGCAGAAATCACTTTAGCTCAAAGCTATTTCAACTTCTACTATATCCTAATTGAAGATCAGAAACCTATGGCCACCCACCCATTAATCTGAGCTGGATGGAATAAATTGAAGATACTCCAATGAAGGCAATTAAGGAAAGTTAGAAAGGAGAAAAGGGACCACTTTTTCCAGAATTTCCATTGTGAAGCAAAGTGGTGGTTAAGTCAGTTACATCCAATTTTATGACCTTTTTGCCATAGTTGAGCGAATATACGGTCATTAGGCAGATCTAGTTTCCTCCTTTGACTTTGCTTGTCAGAGGCCAGCTGGGAAGATCACAAATGGTGATCACACGACACTGAAACTGTCATAAATACATGCTGATTGTCAAGTTTCTGAATTTTAATTACCTGACTGGGTATGATGCAATGGTCGTTAAGTATGAGGACCAGTCAAAAGTCACGTTTTCAATTCCTTCAGGTAACTTCAAATACTTGATAAATTAATGGTTGTAAATAAAGGATCACCTATGATAAATTGAAAGAGGTAAACACAAAACACAAAACTTTTAAGGAGTGACAGGCCTTATAATTTGGCCCTTACATTAACTGGTTTAGATCTCCAAAGAAAACAGTGCCGTAACTAAGGATCCTATGATGCTGCTGGACTGGGCAGATCCAACATTTCTGGCCCATTGGGGGTTATTAAGTGCTTAAAGATCAAAAGGATGCAGAGTCTTAACCTAACCCAAGGCCCAGATCAAAATGGTTTGGTCAATTCACATCAGAGGTCTCATGCACATCAAGGTTTCTTCTATCTTGTTTTATCACTATACCAGGCATGTCAAACTCGCGACGTCACATGACGTCGCACGATGTATCGGAGCTTTTTCGCCATTGCCGGCAATGGGGTGGGTGCAGCTCTGGTATGATGAAACCGGCCCATGGGCCGGCAGTTTGACACCCCTGCACTATACCACCGGTTCAGTTTGAAGTAGGGTTAAGATGTTAGACTGGAGTCTGGAGATATGTAATCATGCTGAATACTGAGCACTAAAGTTCATTTTCACCCAGTCACTCCCTCTTAGCTCAATCTACTGTTGTTGTAAGTCAGCGGTCTTTAAACTTGGCCCTTTTATGACTTGTGGACTTCAACTCCCAGAATTCCTCAGCCAGCATTCCTGGCTGAAGAATTCTAGGAGTTGAAGTCCACAAGTCATAAAAGGGCCAAGTTTGAAGACCCCTGTTGTAAGGGGGGAAAAAATAGAAGAAAGAATTTTTTTTGGGGGGGGGAAATACAGGTACTCGACTTACGACCACAATTGAGCCCAAAACTTTTGTTGCTAAGTGAAACATTTGTTAAGTCAATTATGCTCCATTTTATGACCTTTCTTGCCACAGTTATTAAGTGAATCACTGCAGCTGTTAGTAACACGGTTGTTAAGAAAATCTGGCTTCCCTATTGACTTTACTTGTAAGAAGGTCACAAAAAGAAACACATGATCCCGGGATATTGCAGTCGTCATAAATATGAACCAGTGGCCAAGCATCCAAATTTTGATCAAGTGTATACACTGGGATACTGCAATCGTCATAAGTGTGAAAAACGCTCATAAGTCACTTTTTTCAATGCCGTTGTAACTTTGAATGAGAGCACGTTTCCAACAAATCTATGGGTTTTAATTGCCTGACCATTTTGTTGCCCAACAAAATGGTCAGGCAATTAAAACCCATAGATTTGTTGGAAACGTGCTCACATTCCTCCCAAAAAGAGACAAAGATAATCCACAGAGGTTTATTGAAAAAGCAATGATTAAACAAACGTCAAGCTGTGAATCCAGCTTTATATCAGGCTGCTTGTCCAACTACAAAAGGAAAGCATACAATCGCTGCAGGTACATATATTCTACTCATGTCAGCTTCAAACATACAAATATTTTGTAAGAATCCCTGCCTAGATTTTTATACATGCATAAATAAAATGTGGGCTTTATTTTACACATATTGTAGCATGGGGGTCAGGAATGTGAACATAGCACTTACTAGAGGTTCGACAATGTGAAGCTCAACAGGATGCAAGCTAAATTATCAAAATTAAAAATGGAAGTGTGGAAACAGCACTTAATTAAATTCAAGATCACTTAATATGCTATTTAGGTTGCTCAGCAGCCAGTAAAAACTGGGCAAGGAGCAAAAATTCTACTTGCAGAGGATGGCAATGAAAAAAAAAAACCCTCTGCTCACACCACTCTTAAATAAGGACCATCATTTCAAAATCTGGATTGTTGATACAGCAATCATTATTATTATCATCATCATCATCATCATCATATCATCATCATCTTGCCAAACTGAAGAAGGTCAGTGCTTAGATATAGGATGGTGCAGTGATTAGAATGCAGCATTGCAGGCTAACTCTGCCTACTTCCAAAGTCGGTAAAAGGAGGACCCAGATTGTTGGGCACAATATATTGACTCTATAAATTGCTTAGTGAGGGCTGTAAAGCACTGTGAGGTGGTATATAAGTCTAAGTGCTTTTCATACACTGTTCTTAGCCATAATGTGTGTTCATTTTGACTTACTATGGTATAGGAACTGGTAAGGCAGGTTTAATGAATAAACTATCATTAAATAACTGAGAATTTAGCACATTGTGTAAATCTAACTATAGGTAGTCTTCAATTTATAAACATTCATTTAGTGACCATTCAAAGTTACAATGGCACTGGGGAAAAAAGTGACTTATGACCTTTTTCCATACTTATGACCACTGCAGCATCCCCCTGGTCATATGATCAGAGTTCGGATGCTTTGCAACTGACTCATATTTATGACAGTTGCAATGTCCCAGAAGTAAAAACCAGTTTCTGGAAAAAAAAATTATTGTCAAGTGTGGTCATGTGACTGTAGGATATTACAATGTCTATGAGTGCGGGACAATTGCTGAGCAGCCAAAATGCAGTCACATGACCTTGCAGTGGGAGTAGACAGCCATCAGAGCTTCAGAACCAGGTAGTAAAAACTTTCTGGAGGATCCACTGTAACTTTGAACAGTCACTAAATGGCCAGTCACAAGTCAAGGACTACCTGAATCAGACTGGAGAAAAAACAAGGTAAATCCCCACTTAGCCAGGATGAGGGCTAAGGAACACCTGCCAAATGAGGTTAGAATAGCCATGCTGAGCCTAGCCTATCTCGCAGGATTGATGTGAAGTAAATAAGGAGTTTCTGACTTGCCTCCAAGTGCTTAGAAAGAAGACAGGATGAAAACTCAGTTACTCTCTTATCGTCCACATAAAAGCAGAAACAACTAATGTCTCTGCGTTCAGGCCATGAAAGCACAATCTGTATTGCCATCACTAGGAAAATGCAAATGCAAAAATCTGTTTTTGCTATCCCAATATTTCCAATAAATTCAACTTTCCTCAGCATTTAAATATCAGCCATTTCCCTTATGCATATGCCTTAGGCTAGAATCCTATTTCTTTTCCA
Organism: Bothrops alternatus; assembly: GCA_034064705.1. Classification (NCBI taxonomy): domain Eukaryota; kingdom Metazoa; phylum Chordata; class Lepidosauria; order Squamata; family Viperidae; genus Bothrops; species Bothrops alternatus. The sequence continues at coordinate 4,405,360 of JARGCV010000217.1, forward strand.
AGAAAGCTGTTGTTCCTCTCAAGATTTACAAAAGTTTGCTTCCCACAGCATCCCAATTCTCCATTTCTAGGAATCAATCTTAGATTCCCGCACCACGGTCACACAAACCTCTTAATTTGTTTACACACTCGGGAACCCTTCTGAATGAATGGCTACTTTGGGAAACACAGCAAACTTCTCAACTTTTACTAGGGTTGGAGTTTGGTGCCCTCCCCAGGCGCTGACCTCCGACTTCCACCATCACCAATCCATTCTGCCTTTGTGAACTGGGACTGAAGGAGGCTGAAGGATAGGTGTGGAGGATACCGGGAAAGCGCCCACAACTAGCAACAATTGCTGTGTTTTTTACTATTCAATTCAGAATAGAGCTGGATGGGACCTTGGAGGTCTTCTACTCCAACCCCCTGCTCAAGCGGGAGACCCTATCCCATTTCAGACAAGTGGCTGTGCAGTCTCCTCTTAAAAACCTCCAGTGACGAAGCACCTACAACTTCTGAAGGCAAACCGTTTCACTGGTTAATTGTTCTGTTAGGAAGTTTCTCCTTAATTCCAGATTGCTTCTCTCCTTGATTAGTATCCATCGTTTCTTTTTTTTTTTTACTTTTTTTTTTTATAAAAATTCTTTTATTAAAACAATTAACATTGAACATAAAAACATATTATGCAGCAATCATCGTGACACCTGGTATACAATACTAAGTATTAGTCTTTGAAAACGTCTGAGTTAGTAAGCCTTTTTCCCCACTCCTCGCGTCTAGGCTCAACTATACTCCTGTTACATTTTATTTTGATTGGTGTTTCCCCTATCCGTTTCAATATTAATGTGATCAACATTAAACATAAGATCCTATTGCTAAGCAATCATCCTAGAACATAGCATACAACATTAGGTATTAATCTTTGTAAACATCTGTTTTAGTAAACGTTCTTCCCTCCTCCCTTACATCTTCAAGTATACTCCGAATACATTTTGTTTGATTGGTGTTTCTCCTATATATGGTCTATCTACTGTATCTAGTCTATCGCATATTGTGCGTTTGCGCTTCTGAGTTGACTTCATCCCATTACTAGTGCAATCTTTTATGGTCCCCAACCCGAGATCCTGAGGTAAAAGTTTCATATCCTGAGGTAGAGATTCAGTCTACTTTAACAATATTAAAGCAAACAACGTTAGTCCATCGTTTCTTGAGTCCTGCCCTCTGGTACTTTGGAAAATAAGTTGACCCCCCCTTCTTTGTGTGTAGCACAACACAGCTTTAGCGTGTAGTAGAAGACCCCCTCTTCTACTACACGCTTGCTAAGCAGCCACCAACTCCAGCCGCGTTTCACCCCAAGCTGTTCTGAGCACTCGGCCCGTGCAGCGCGCCCTAATTTATGACTCCGTGCGTCATGGGAACGCCGAACACGGATCGAGAAACCAGCCCTCGCCCCGAAAAGCGTAACCTGCATCTTCTCCTCCTCCCACCACCACCACCACCCCCATAATTCGGGAGGGGGGGGAAATTCCCGGCGTTGGGAACCCAACTCTTGGAGGCGGAGGCGAGTAGCGGAGAAGCCCCGGGAGCGCGAAAGGGGAGCGGGCGGCGGGCGGGCACCGGCAGCTGCGAGCTCGGGAAGTTTCAGGCGGCCCAACTCTTGCGAAACGCTTCTATACGGGGCGTCTGAGGCCGAGGCTGCCGTGGGGCGGAGAAGCAGCCGGAGTCTCGCTCCGTCCCGCCCTCAACCCTCTTCCAGGAGAGACGCGGGACTCCTTGCCCTTTCTCGGCATTCGGCCTGCCCGCCCTTTTGGGGAAGGCGCGCCTCTCGCCGCCGCCTCCTGCAAGCGCAGCCGCTCCTGCCTCGCCGGAAAGTTCCGCTCGGGCTCCTTCTCCGCCCGTCTGCAGCGCCCCAGAGGCCTCGTCCGCCGCCCGCCCCGGGCCTCCCTCCGCCCCCGCTCGCCCTTTCCTCCAGGGGCGCCTGCTTTCCTGTTTCCGAGGAAACGTGGCGTCGGGAGCCGCGGCTTGGAGGCTCCCGCGCGCAACGCGCCCACCTTTGGCGCGCCTTGCCCAGCCCAAACTTCTCCTCAGCCCTCCGAGCCGCCTGCTCCTTGGCCTCCCCCCTTCCCCCCCCCCCGGCCATTCCGGGCCGGGAGGAGTCCCAGCCGGGCGCTCCCACTCCAGCCAGGCTTTGGCAGCCGCCCACTCTCGGCAGGCAGCGCAGCGCGATCCACCAGTCCGGCGCTGCCCAACTTGCCCGCCCCGCAGGAACTCACCGGCGCGCACGTGCTGGCGCTCCCAGCCAGGCTCGCCTTGGCCCGGGGGACGTGGCAGAAACAAGCGGCTGCGACCGCGGCTCCTCCCCAGCCCAGATGCGAAACGCGGGAGACGCCTCCCGGCTCCGCTCTAGCCGCAGGCGGGACGCCCTCTGCCGAGCGAGGGCCGCCTGAGCCGGCTGCCCCAGCGAGGATGGGAACCGTCGCTGGATGGCCGGTCCTGGCGGCGGCTGGATGGCTGAGCTGAGATGGGTTTCCTGTGGTTCCACGCGCGGCACGGCATCCTTTCCCGCGCCCCCCCACCTGTTTTTTTTTTCTCCCGAGAAAGGTTTGGTTTTCGCTCAAAGGCGCTGTAGAACAAGCCCGATGGACGCGCACACGCTGGTCGAGTTCCGACGACACGCTCAACGCGGGTCAACGAAGGTAAACGACTGCCTGGTCTCGCCACCTCTCGAAGATGAGAAGCCGTCTTGTTTGGCGTGTGGTGCAGCCCAACCTGGGAGTGAACGATACCGACCATGATTGGATCTTGTGGGTACCCAGATGCTCGTAATGGGTCTCTGCTTATGATGATGATGTTGTAATTGCAGTGCTTTGCTTCGGATTAGCAGCCCTAATGGTCCTGCTGGAATAGGAAAGTGAGATATTAAATGAATAGCTAAAGGTGAAAAGCCCAGTCTGTTCTCTCATCCGTTGTGTTCATGGGGTCTTTCCTCTGACTTTTAACCTTTTGGAATAAAATACATCTGAGCACTTGCAAAAGAAAAAGAAAAAAGTTGCAGGAGACCTAGTAGTTCAAACCACACACTTAGCTCAATCTGAACCAGACACATTAAAGTTAGTCTGATTGACAGACCTGTTGCTTTATATAGGAGATTTCTGATCCCGTTGTAATCAGCCAGTGAGGTGCTTCTCCTAGATCAGGGGTTCCCAATTTCTAGTCTGGACCAGCACCAGTCTACGGTATGCCAGAAACCAGGCCGTACAAACAAGGAAAGCTCCCATCTGCAGGATGTAGGCAGCATACAAAACCACGTCCCCTCCAGTCCATGGAAAAGCCTCTTGCTGTGGAACTGGTTGCTGGTGCCCAAATATTTGGGGGTCCGTTGCCTAGATGAAATCTGCATGGAAAAGAGGATGGAGGGGGGAATGGAAAAGAGTTGTTTGAAAAAGCGGGTACTCAGCGTCAATTGGACTGTCTGCAGAGGAGGGGTACAAAGTGCATATTTCCCCCCCCCCCAATATTTAATGCATCTTCTGCAAAGCTCCGGGTTTCCCCTGGGCCTCTTGTTAAGATAAGATAAGATAACCTTTATTGTCATTTTTTTTACTGTGGGCACAATGGCACATATCAAAAATGAAATTTAGTTGCCCGGTCTTAAAGTGAAACACATACATGACACACACCTAAAACATACTATGTACAACATATGTATAGACCAATACCCCTACATATACATATAGCAAATAAATATAAAATACTGTCCATCTTGAATATGTAATGGAAGAAGGAAGCTTGAGAGTTCACAAGGATATGCCGTATGGCAGACATGTCAAACACAAGGCCCAGGGGCCGGATGCGGCCCGCAAAGTGGTTTCATGTGGCCCACGAAGCCATCCTGGAAACAGTGAGGGAACGGCCCCCTCTGCCTTGGCCATGGCCCAGGCCAGCCGGGAGCCAATGTACAATTTTGTGGTGGCCATCTATGCTGAAACGCATTCAGTCTTAGCTCCACAAGGCCATCTGGAAACAGTGAGGAACCAGCCCCTGCCACGTCAGCCCCGCCCACTGGGTGCATGCTGGGGAAGTGTCACCCTTTGTGAGGAATGAAGAAATGGACCATGCCTTGGCGCTTGCCCCGGTCCCACCCCCTTCACCAGAGACCCTCAGATCTGTCCCACTCCTGCCCAGGCCCCCAAAGACCCCCTTGACGCGAACGATGTAGAGCTGACCATGCCCACCCAGTAGGCCACACCCACTCCATCCACACCCACCCAGTAGGCTGCACCCACCCTGGCCACACAAACACCCCGAGAGCAACCGCAATGCTGATGAGGCCCTCAATGAAATTGAGTTTGACACTCCTGCCGTATGGAATGAAACTATGGCTGAATCTGGATGTTCTCCTACGGATACCACGAAGCCCCCTCCCAGAAGGTAACAAGGAAAACAGGTCGTGAAAAGGATGTGAGACAGTTTCATTCTGTTACAAAACTGTTAGGCCTGAATACTGGAAGTTGATGGAATATTTTTTTTAAAAACCACACAGTATTTCAATAAACATCTATGTGGGGGAAAATGACTATTTTACAGTGGTGACACAGCTAAAAACCACATATAGAATTATTTCTCCAATAATAAAATAGCTGATTATCTTTTGGCAGGTTTTTAAACTCTTCTCTGTTTATTTACAAAATGTATACTTAGTTTTTTTGGTTAACAAAACAGCTAGGCTTGTATTTCTGTAGCTTGAAAATGGCATAGTTTGGGTTTAATGATTGTTTTTAACTTTTTATGTTAACTTTTTATGTTTTACTATAAACCGCCCAGAGTTACCCTATGGCAGGGGTCTTCAAACTTGGCCCTTTTATGACTTGTGGACTTCAACTCCCAGAATTCCTCAGCCAGACATGGTAAAATGGGTGGGCAATAAATTTAATAGGTTGATTGATAGATTGATAGATAAAGTGATGGCTCCCCAGATGCTTCCCCAGATACCTTTCCAGATGTCAGCTCGGAGAAGAATGAACCAGTTCCAGGCATGTCAGGAGGGGAGTTGGTCAGTGGCTCCAAGCAGCTGTCTGAGACTGATTTGGCTGAAGCTCAGCTGCAGCAGGACAGCCCTGAGGTTTCATGTGGGAAAAGCATGCAGCTGCAGCCGGTCAGTGATGAGGAAGAGGAACTGCCTTCTGCACCTGATCCAAGAACAGGTAGGGGAGAGAAAAGGCAGGGGCAGTGAAGGTCAGCTTGATTACTCTGAGGAGGCAACCTTGCCCCTCTTGATGGGCTGTACCAGAAGCTGGCTATTTAGCACAGCAGACAGATGGAGATGATGCTGGAGTTAATGTGTTTGTTTCCTTGATGTGTGTTCTTGCCTTGAACTTTGGATTATGTCTCCTCAACTGTTGCCTTGCCTTTGCCTCAGGAACTCGCCTTTGCCTCAGGAACTTGCTTTTGCCTTGTGGACTGGTCTTGCCTTTGCCTTGAGGACTAGTGTTGGCTTCATTTGAATAGCCTGTGGAACTCATTGAAGTTGGGCAGGTGTCAGCAGAGGGAATTGCTGGGGAATACCAGTTCAGGCTGGGAAGCTTTAATAAAGACTCCTTACACTCATGATGTGTGCGGGACAGCACACATAGTGAAAATGATAGAATATGTACAATAAGGCCTCAGTAGTGAAAGCATGTGGAAGAAAGCTGACATTCACACCCAGGCAGGATCCTATCAAAATAAGATATACCTCAACTTACAATCATTCATTTGGTGACCATTCAAAGTTACAACAGCACTGAAAAAAAGTGATTTTACAACCAGTACTTGCACTTACAGCTTCCCCACGGTCATGTGATCAAACTTTGGGTGCCTGGCAACTGGCATTTCTTTACAAAGGTTGCAGTGTCTGGGGATCATGTAATCCCCATTTACAACTTTCCCAGGTGGCTTCCAATAAGAAATTTCAATGGGAGAAGCCAGATTTGCTTAATGGCTGCATGATTCACTTAACAACCATGGCAGAAAGGTCATAAAATCGGGTGTGACTTACTTTACAACAGCACTGCTTAGCAACAAAAATTGTGATCCCAATTGTGGTTCTATGTTGAGGACTGGATATGGACACTTCTTTAACATAGCTAGGCCTGAGTATCAAAACCAACACTTCAAATTGTATCTAGGAAATATGTTGCAACCAAGGGTGGCTCTTTCAACATAATACAATAAAGTTTCAGTTTTATGCATCACTTAGCAGCCTCTCCAGGGACAGCCTTGCAATCCAGATTTTGTTCAGAAATCTGACGCATGGAGGTATTTTCAACGCTGCACTATAGCAGGGCTTTTCAACCTTTTTACCAATTGTACCACTTTTAGAATATGGCAATATTCAAGAACCACCAGCCGCCTAGCAAAGTGTCAAAAACTTGATGACCAAAAAAAAAAAAACAACGGAAAAAGGGATAAAGTACAAGTAGTCCTCACTCACAAGAAACTGAGATGAGCACCGTGCCCCAGAGTCAGACATGACTGACAAGGAAACCTTTACCTTTATGAACACCACAGTCCTGCAGAAGTGGGACAGGAGAGATTTTTTTAACCCCAAAATCACTCTCGCCCTCAGTCAGGAACAAACAGCTAGATTCAAGTTATCATATTTTATACATATTATGCAAATTTCTCCCCGGAGAAATCTATAATGCTGGGAAAGATGGAAGGAAAGAATAAGGGATGACCAGCACCAAGTTAGATAGATTCAGTTACAACAGCAATGGTTGCACCACTGGAAGAAATAAATGACCAGGTTGGTGGCAGAGTGCCCTGCAGAAGGACCATGTATATGAATATTAAGTATCCACATCTTGATGGCACATAGGTAAAGGTAAAAGTAAAAATTTCCCCTCTCCAGTCGAGCCTGACTCTAGGACATGGTGCTCACCTCCATTTCTTAGCTGAGGGAGCCAGCATTGTCCAAAGATATTTTCGTGATCATGACTATATGCTGACGCACACCAAACATTGTTACCTTTCCACCAAATTGGTACCTATTTATCTGTTTGCATTTGCATGCTTTCGATCTGCTAGGTGGACAGGAGCTGGAGCAAGTAACAGGAGCTCACCCTGTCACATGGTGCTTAGATCTTGAACCTGGTCGGTCAGCTTTCCAGCTCAGAAGCTCAGTGTCTTTCACCACTGAGCCATCACATCTCCTTGATGACACATAATCAACCTTTATTCAGGTGTGTTGCGCAAACACAGTCTTGCTACTTCACAGCTCCAGGAAAAAAAGTTGGACATAGAGATGAAATAAATTAGGGAATAATCTAGAGCAATATTTATCAATCTCAGCAACGTTAAGATTTCAACTCCCACAATTCTCCAGCCAGCATGAGATGTACAGATAAATACAGCTGTATAAATAATTGCAATATTTGTATACTGTCAGTTTCACATGGAGGCTTGCCTGTAATCTTCAATACAAGGTTTATGAAATACAAGGACTTTCTGGAAGACAGGGCAGCGTTCCCATAAAGTAGTGGATTTTGATCTAGCTAGTTTGAGTATGTACCAATGGTAAGGAGTATAAGCAAATCAATAGTTAACTGGGTTATCCACATTTCTTTGTTACTTATTGCTGTTACTTGTGTGCTGCCTATGTGTCAGATGCTTGACAATTTACAGTAGTAAAACATTAAAACAACACATGGCAAATATAGCTTAAATATCTCAGCTGCTAACCACATTTAAAAATCATTTTTTTCTAAAAGCTCTGTGGAGAATTGTTTCCTCCATTTTCTTAAAAATAAGAAGGTCGCATCCTGATCACATCCTGGAGGTTGCCACTGAGAATGTCATCTTCTTAACCCAACACCTTTGATCTCTTGAGGACTGGTAGCCAAGTGATCTCTTGAGGGTAGCCATAACGTTGGTTAGACCGTGTAATGCACTGTGTAGTAGAGAAAAGAGGGAATGGCCTTGAAGGTGAGAAAAACTACTACCGAGGCAACCGCCCGATAAGAATGATTTGATCCCAGGCCTCATGGTTGATTTCATCCCATTTTTCTCAAGTGACTTGAGAAAACACATTAAACAAGCCCCTCCCTATTTCACATGAACATACAGTGAGGGCCAGAAAGCAGATTCAGACATGGAAGATTCTGTTAAACAGAGGTTCAGTGTGGCTCTATAAAAATCAGTGGGATGTAAAGTAGTGATGATTGACTTAATTCCCATTTATTTCAATGGATCTCTTCTGCATGTGACAATCTCTGAATCCATCTTGGTGTATTGTAATATGTGAAACCACCAGGAGAAAATGAGGAGGAAGGCCCCATAGAGCTGAGGGTCAAACTTGACTTGAAGAAGATTTTATCTTCAGGCTTTATGGTTTTGTCATAATCTGTATTCTATGGCCCCCAAACCAAATAGCCAGGGGGTGGGGGGAGGAGAAGGGAGGAGGAGGGTGGGGGATGGGGGAGGAGAAGGGAGGAGGGAGGAGAAGGAGAAGGAGAAGAAGAAGAGGAGGAGGAGAAGAAGAAGAAGAAGAAGAAGAAGAAGAAGAAAGAAGAAGAAGAAGAAGAAGAAGAAGAAGAAGAAGAAGATGATAATGATGATGATTTTTTTCTTCATGTGTTCAGTTTCACCAGACAACTTTTGTTTGATTATGTGATTTTGCTGGTGGAATATTAAAAGTACAACTTCTCCCTTGCAGTCCGACACAGTACAACCCAGGAAGATGTCTCCTGAGCAACTTCTTAAGATGAACGTTCCATTCTGTCCAGGGTGAAGAATGAATTTTGACCTTATTAAGAGATGCCCCGCTGTGGTGACACTTCTCGATAAAATTGAAGTTCTTGTACTTTGTGCTGTTACGATGATTGGAATAACACATGGATTTAATGTCACCAATATATGAGACTCTACAGCAATGTCAGTAAAGAAACAAAAATGAATTCATGCCGAGTCCCTTAATAACCAAATACTCCATAGACCAAGAGAGGGAAGATTTTTCTGTTTTGTTGTCTAGTTGCAATAAATATATGATTAATGACTTAATATTTTCGTTCTCTCTGAACCCCAGCTCAGCTGCTTACATTTTATGAACACTGTTTCATCAATAAGTTGGTCTGTATAATAATAAGGGTTGTTGTCCAGTTTGTACGAAGTTCACAACTTAGGGAAAAGGCTTGATGTAACAAACACTAATCAATTAATTCATAGTTGTCAGGTTTATCCTAGTGGCCAACAAGATTTTTAGGCCAGTTACTTGTTTGGTTCATAAACCATGCTAACAAAATTATTTTACAATAAAAATGTGGAGACCTTGTTTCTCTCTAAGCTTGGTTATTTGCTTGCAGATATTTCATTACCTGACTAGTAACAGCATCAGTGTTAGTGAGTGTACAGTTTGCTTCCTTCAATCCTCACATTCATCCATATTGATGATGTTAGATAGTTGGGTAATGAAAAGTCCGCAACAAAACAACCAGGCTCAGAGAGCACCAAAGGCTCCACAGTTCAACAGTTAGCTAAATATATTATATTCTATTAATATGATCTATGATCCCAAAGCTTCCCAAAATGATGGTTCTTAGCTACTGTAATGTATGAATCATGTCATTAACCAAGTCATAGATCAGTGGTGGTGAACCTATGGCATGCATGCCGGAGGTGGCACTCAGAGCCCTCTCTGTGGGCACACGCGCCATCACCCTAGCCCCGCCTCCCCCCGCAGGCCCCTCCTCACCAGCAGCCCCCTTGGTGGAGAGTTGCCCCCCAGGCGTGGCCTGCATGGAGCAGCGCAGCCAAGGACATGGCAGCCAGGACAAGACTCCGCACTTGTGCCCCGTCGCATGCAGATGATGCTGCGGGGCATGGACGGAGGGCATGGCCATGGTGCTGCTGGACTACCTGGGCGATCTGCTGTGGGCCATGGAGGCAGTGGGTGGCCCCGCGGGTGTGGTGGGGTGCAGAGTGGGAGCAGGGCGGGGGCAGGGTGGTTTTTAGGTACTTGGTCTCTCAAAGGTTCGCCATCACTGTCATAGATGTATGTCTGCAGGGAAGAAAGTATGCAACTTTAGACTTGTATCTTGGGTCCACAAGTCTTTAGCATTTGTATAAATGAGGGGATAATAGGTGCGTTCATCAAATTTGTATTTGAGACAAAATTGGAGAGGGAGGAAGAACTGCTAATATAGAAGACAGGGACAAGATCTTGATAGACTTGAACATTGGGCCCTCTCCAACAAAATACAGGTAATACTCACTTAACAACCGCAATTGCTAAGTGAGAAATTTGTTAAGTGAGTTTTGCTCCATTTTACAATTTTTTCTTGCCACATTTGATAAGTGAATCACTGCAGTTGTTAAATTAGTAACATAGTTGTTAAGTGAATCTGGATCCCCCCATTGACTTTGCTTGTCAGAAGACTGCAAAAGGTGATCACATGACCCCGGGATATTGCAACCGCCATAAATGTGAGTCAGTTGCCAAGCATCCAAATGTAACTCATGTGACCATGGGGATGCTGCAAATGTCATAAGTGTGAAAAATGGTCAGAAGTCACTGTTTTTAGCATCAGTGTAATTTAGAACAGTCACTAAATGAACTGTAGTAAGTTGAGGACTACCTGTAGCAAGAAATGTCAGATTCTACACTTAGGAAAAAACAAATGCACGGGTGCAAAATTAACACAGGTAGTTCTCAACCTAGGACCATAATCGAGACCAGAATTTCTGTTGCTAAGCAAGATGGTTGTTAAATGAGTCGTGGCTAGTTTAATGATCACTTTTTGCCATGGTTGTTAAGTGAATCATGCAGTTGTTCAGTGAATCCAGTTTCCCCCCATTGATTTTGCTTGTTAATAGCTGGCTGGGAAGGTGGCAAATAGAGATCACATGACCCCGGGATGCTGCAGCCATCTATATAAATAAAAATGTAAATGTTCGTTTGTTCAAAATCTTAAATCTCCAAAAGTTCTTCACCGATTGCTTTGAAATTTTGACACAACATTGTATTCGAATATGCACATGTTTTTATATACCTATATTATATAGATGTCACACCTGTGACAGGTAAAAACATGCTTTTTTTGAAAAACAGCGCCATCTGTTGGATGTAATCTCTATATCTGCACACACAATGGAACAACAAAAAATATTGTATACCCAGAAACACTGTGAAATTAAACATATTACAAACGTGCGCTTTCTCTTTTCTTTCTTTTCCATTTAACCACACCGAGCCACAGCAACGCATGGCTGGGTACAGCTAGTTATTAATAAATGCCAGTTGCCAAACACCCAAATTTTGATCACATCACCATGGAGATGCTCCAACGCTTGTAAGTGTGGGGACCGGTCATAAGCCACTTTTTCCAGTGCCGTTGTAAGTTCAAACGGTCACTAAACAAATTGTTGTAAGTCAAAGACTATCTGTACTTTAGGATGTCAGATTTGACATGAAAGACGTGGCTCCTGGCATTTTATAGTAACTTGAGAATGGCACAACCTGGCAGAGAGAAATCTGTGGGCCAGTGTTTCTCAACCTTAGGAACTTTTAAGAATTTTAAGAATTCCACAGCCAGGGGAATTCAAGTCCACAGATCTTAAAAGCTGCCCCATCCACGTGTCTCCTGCCCACAGGGCCACCCACCACCTCCACAACCCGCCACAGCAGATCGCCCAGGCAGCCCATTAGCATCATGGTGGCCATACCCTCTTTCCGCGCCCCACAACATCATGTGCACGCGACAGGGCACGAGGGCAGAGTCTTGTCCCCGCTGCCCGGCTGCCATGTCCTTGGCTGCGCTGCTCTGCACAGGCTGCACCTGGGGCGACTCTCCTCTGGGGGGGCTGCTGGTGAGGAGGGGGTCGCAGGGGGGTGGGGCTGGGGCAATGGCGTATGTGCCCACAGAGAGGGCTCTGAGTGCCGCCTCTGGCACCCGTGCCATAGGATCGCCACCACTGCTATAGGCAGTTAAAAGGGAAAAAACGCCATAATCTCCTATCCTCAAAATAGCTGATTTGCTGAACCCAGGTACTAAAACTGATACAGAAGCAGTAGGGTGTAGCAGGTGACACCTGGCCAAAAATTCTGTGACCTTGTGGATATTCCTAAACACTTTGCAGTGTGGCTGGATGTTACATCAACATTCAATGTCATTTAAAATGGGTTTCTTTGCCTGGCTCCACAAGGAGCTGCCTTCTCTCAGATTCAACAAGAAAGGACAACTTAGCACATGGAGGAATTCTGTTTACCAAGCAGGTATTGTTGCTCAGAGCCAATGCTAATGCAATTATGTACACGAACAGCCATAGCTGCTTTGTAGATTACCTAATTTTGCCTTTTTAAAATTCTTACTGTCATTCTGTTGCCAGGAGAGTTTCTTTATGTTTCTTCTACTTTTCTGTTTTCTGGAATGCCACTGGTGAGAAGTGGAGAAGTGCAGGCTGTTGTCATGGAAAATGTGAAAAAGCTATATAAATATAATTCTACAGTCGGTGAAAAAGAGAAAAGAAAATGGGCTGAAGAAGAAGCTGAGCTGTCTATTGGCGGTGCCAGGACTGGACTGATTCTTGCTAAAATGCTCCAGGGCAAATGACATTTCTGTTCCCCATCTTGCCAGTCTCTTGCAGCCGTGACATGGCCCATTACCCTTTCCCCACTGGGAAAAACTCCCTCCCCCCCCATGTTTCCCTGTATATTTACCCTAACCACCTAGGAAGCGAAATCCTGGTCACTGCATTTGCATGACAATGTCATAGGGGCTCACAGTTCTTTTAAGACCATCTAACAGAAATCTAACAGAATAGCAGAGTAGGAAGGGACCTTAGAGGTCTTCTAGTCCAGCCCAAAGATGCATTTTCAAAAGGCAACTGGACTTCGGTTTTTCTTTGAAGACGTTTCGCTTCTCATCCAAGAAGCTTCTTCAGTTCTGACTGAATGGTGGAGAATGGAAGGATTTATATTCCTTACAGTCATCTGATTGTTAGCAGTCTTTCAGAAAGTCATTGAGGCCACTTGGAAGCTTATCTGTGCCCTCGGGGTCATCTGAATAGTGCAAATGGGCGTGGAATCGTGTTTTGAAAAAGCACCTTTGGGACAACCATGACCTGGATGACTGAGAATCTCCATAGACGTCTAGGCCAGGGGTAGGCAACCTTGGCTCTTTTATGACTCGTGGACTTCAACTCCCAGAATTCCTGAGCCAGCCTCAGGAATTCTGGGAGTTAAAGTCCACAAATCATAAAAGAGCCAAGGTTGCCTACCCCTGGTCTAGTCCAATCTCCTGCTCAAGCAGGAAACCCTATATCTTTTCGGACAAATAGTTGTCTGATCTCTTCTTAAACACTTCTAGTGTTGGAGCATTCACAACTTCTGGCGGCAAGTTGTTCCACTGATTAATTGTTCCCACTGTCAGGAAATTTCTCCTTAGTTCCAGGTTGCTTCTCTCCTTGATTAGTTTCCCTCCATTGCTCTTCTGGTGGTTTAGAAATTAAGTTGACCCCTTTTTCTTTGCAGCAGCAACTGTAGGAGGTGACCAGGCTGAAGCTGAGAGAGGGGTCAAACGTGTCATCAGTCTCGGGTCTTTTTGCACTCACCAGAGGTCTAAATCCCGCCCACACTGTGGAACTCTTGGCTACAAAGGGAAAGGAAGACCTGAAGCCGAGGGAGGGGTTAAACGTATCATCAGTCTTGAGTCTTTTTGCGCTCACCAGAGGTCTAAATCCCGCCCACACTGTGGAACTCTTGGCTACAAAGGGAAAGGAAGACCTGAAGCCGAGGGAGGGGTTAAACGTATCATCAGTCTTGAGTCTTTTTGCGCTCACCAGAGGTCTAAATCCAGCCCACACTGTGGAACTCTTGGCTACAAGGGGAAAGGGAGGCTAGGGAGGACTGAATCTGGACCCCGCCAAGATTCACTTGCCCAAATGAAAAAAAAAGGCACTGCTCCACCAATTCTGTATGAGGTGATTTGAAGGACGAATTGATGAAATCCATCCAGTGCCAGCAGAGAGCGAGGACACTGAAGCCAGCAGGGCAGGTAGGCAAATGGCAATCCCTGGGGAATGCTTAGGCAGGGTGCGATCCTATCTAGACAGCGGTGGCAGCATCAGCTTGTTGACTCTGGCATTGCCTCTGCAAGCCAGACTGCAGTGGGAGACGATGGGGGGGTCACCCCCCAGAGGAGGAGGAGGAGGTTCAGCACTTTCCCACAGCCTCAACATGGCCAGGATTCTCAAGGTGATCCGGTAGGACGTGGGAGGGGATTCCAAGGCAGGGATAGCCCCGGGGCCTTGGTACCCCCCTCCAGGGGCACAATGCCCGCAGGTTTGGGAGTGCGGGCTTGAATGAAAAGAGGGCCAAATTCTCCAAGCCTTTTTACTATGCAAAAAAAACCCCAGCAAGGCTTGCAGGTGGGAAGCAAGGCATTGAGTTATCCCACATGGAATTATCCCATGGCCAATTGTCCAATGGCAAGTTTCCCATGGCTAGTAGTCCTGCAGCTGTGGTGACGTGGCTGTGGTGACACGGCCATGATAAGTTGCTCAAGACCCACCTCTTGACCCTTTATTTTTCTCCTTCATTTACTTTACATTTGGTACATGTGTAATTTGGGTCTTCTGTGGGAATGAGCACATACATGGGACGTATTTTGCCAATCACAACAGTGTCAGTCTCTTTTGTATGAACTAGGTTCAAATCTGCTTAGCTTTTTTCAAGATCTGCCAAGGATGGGTAGTCTCCAGTACATGTGAACGTATGCGCCAATAGGTATGCCTAGCTTAGATATAGAGACTGCAGACTCAACAATGAGATAGATCATTTCGAAGAATGTGGAAGATGACAGAGGTGATCTATGCATTTCTCCCGCCTCCTAAAAATCAAATGATATAATGCTTTGGGAGTGTGCCATCTCGAAACGCATGCAGAATATATGATTAAATGTGCCGTTCTCTTCAAGGAGGACCATGTGAATAGTCCTTTCCCCCACCACCTCCTTTCTTATAAGAGGAAATTGATTCTAAGGTTTAATTTCACTAAGCAGAATAAATAAGCTGTCTCTTCCCCATGATAGATGTCCCGAATTGACAAATTCCACTCACAGCAAGAGAACTACAGCTTTTGTAGTTACCTCATAAGCTTGGGGGGGGAAAGAGAGACAGGAGGGACGGGCAGAAGAAGAAGCAAACAAAGCATTTGATTATGTTTAGTTAGTTTAATTGTCTAGCCCACGTGCCAAAATCCTTTTGCTGATGTGCAAAGAAATTAGAGTAGCACAGATACAGGAATCGGTGTAGAACAATCAGCTCCAAACTCCAAAAAGATTATTTATATACAGCTATAGGTATAGGCAGTGCTTTTTGTGTAAAAAAAAAAAAAGGTGCCGGAACTCACACACGTCATACAACCCGCCTTGCCTACCCTACAAGGTTCCATCCAAAAAAGGTGCCGGAACTCCGTTCTGGGCGTTCTATGACAAGAAAAGCCCTGGGTATAGGTATAGGACCTGAATTTTCATTGCTAAGTAAGGTGGTTATTAAATAAGTTATGCCCAATTTTACAACCTTTTTGTCATGGATGCTAAGCAAAATGCTGCCATTGTTAAGCGAATCCCATGTTCATTAAACGGATCTGGCTTCCCCCATTGACTTTGCGAATCGAAAGATAGCTGAGAAGGTTGTAAATGGTGATCACATGACCACAGGATGTTGCAAGCGCCCAAATTTTGATCACATGACCAGGGGGATGATCTGATGGTTGTAAAGTGTGAGAACCATTAATAAGTCACTTTATTTCAATGCGGTTGTAATTTCGAATGTTCACCGAACAAATGTTTTAAGTTGAAAACTATCTTTATAATAGGTGTAGATAGAGGTGTAGATGTAAATATACTGTATCTTAGCCTGATTTGATTTACCAAAATTGTTAAACTACAATAGATGCTAATGGGTTTGAAAAAGCTTCTTGACTATCAGCCCCACGCAAGTAGGAGTTAAGCCAATGTGCTGCCGGATTCTCAGTTTCTAATTTTATAAATAAAAAGATAATATGTATTTAGTTAGTTGTTTGGCTTCTATACTGTTCCAACATATTTTACATGCCTCCAGACGTAATAGGGTTAAAAATACAATAGCCAAACACTATGAAACTTCAAGAAGATGTATAAATGTTTACCTTCTGGAAAAGAACAAGTAAAGAAGCAAGTCCTAATTGCTTTATATAAAATTGTGTGTGTGTGTGTGTGTGTGTGTGTGTGTGTGAGAGAGAGAGAGAGAGAGAGAGAGAGAGAGAGAGAGAGAGAGAGAGAGAGAGAGAGAGAGAGAGAGAGAGAGAGAGAGAGAGAGAGAGAGGAGATTGCCAAAAACCTTTTAGAAAGAAATGCCAGAATGATGGCCCCACCTATTTTCCACTCTGGCCCCACCCATCCATTACCTCACTCCACCTTCTATTTCCTGGATTTTACATCTTTCCCAGATTCCTTGCTCACCAGGAACTAACCACACTAACTAACGGAAGCAACCACAGCTTCTAAACCAGTGTTTTTCCAAACTTGGCAACTTTAAGCAGTATGGACTTCAACTCCCAGAATTCCCCAGCGGGACAGCACATTGCTCTCTAAATCATAGGACATAACTATTCACTTTTATTCTGCACTGCTCAGAGTTCCTCTGAAGTAGTATGCCCAACGATTCAAAGAAACTGAAATAGGTACAAAGAAATGGAAATGGGACAATAGATGTTATGGAGATAGCCTGAGGAATTAGTTTTTCCACAAGACACCCATTCACTCTATCCTCCCCCCTCCCCCTCCCCATCCTCCATTCTTTTCGAGCCCAGCTCGCCTTGGATAATTTAGGAAGAAACTTAAAACAACTTGTGTCAGCTGTTTACCTTTTAAACCTCACAAAGCAGTTTGCAGCTAACCGTTGTGGGAAGAAAAAACAGGTCCAATTCCAAGCTGGGAATAAAATGGAGGCTGCTTTTGAAAGGTCTCCTTATTGATGAGCAGAATCAGCAGCAGCATGTGGTTCTGGGACAGCTGACCAACTGATTTGATCAGTACAAGGGTTTTTATACAGTTTTACAGCATTTCGTAATGTGGAGGCTTGCTTTGTGTGCTTTTGTTATTAGATTTGTTTAGCTTGTTTGCAAAGGCTAGCAACGGGTCTAAAATACTAACTTCCTTGGTCCTAATCCTGTCAAACAAATTTTATCCCCTTATCTTTAGTCTGCCTACTATCTCCATTGAGCTCACTTTGTGAATCAACAAGCCTGATTCAATGTTTCTGCTTTTCGCAATAGCCAGGGGTTTCATAAGTGAAACATTGCTTCTGTGTTTCTTTTCCTGAACTTTATTCTTGTAATTTGGGGGGGGGCGCTAGTAAAAGGATTGGGGGGGTGTTCTTGCCACATCTTTAATTATCTTCAATTCTCCTGGTCTCAGAATACTTAGAAGTAGTAGGGACGCTATTTGGTAAGCCAACTGAATCTCCTCCCAATTGACTAGAGGTCATTCTTGACTTGCAACTGTTCATTTAGTCACTGTTCAAAGTTACAGTGGCACTGACTTACAACCGTTCTTTGCGCTTACAACTGTTACAGCATCCCCATGATCACACAATAAACATAGGGCAGGGGTTCTCAACCTTGGCAACTTTAAGACTTGTGGACTTCAACTCCCAGAATTCCTCAGCCAGCAAAGCTGGCTGAGGAATTCTGGGAGTTGAAGTCCACAAGTCTTAAAGTTGCCAAGGTTGAGAACCCCTGACATAGGGGCACTTGGCAACCGGCATGTATTTATGATGGTTGCAAAATCCTGGGGGTCATGTGATCGCCATTTGCAACCTTCCCAGCTGTCCCCCAAGTCAATGGAGGAAGTCAGATTCGCTTTAACAACCACATAATTCCCTTAACTGCAGCGAGTCATTTAACAACCATGGCAAAAAAAAAAAAGAGTCTTAAATCGGATGTGAGTGGTAAAAATTTAACAACGGTCTTGCTTAGCAACAGAAATTTAGTTGTGGTCAGAGACTGAGGACGGCCTGTAATAAGACAGTCAAGCTACATGTCCTGCTCCCTGGACTCTTTTGATTCCTAGGAAACAAACAAAACAAACCGTTTCACACAATAAAAGAAGAAAATAAATCACCGGGGTTCGCTCTTCCAGATTTTCAGATATGTGTGTTCCTTTGAGCAGCTTATCAGGAGGAGCTACACTGCTCTGAAGGGACCAGTCCTTCCCTTTTAGTTAAAAAGCCTTTGCTAACTCTGATGCGTGGAAGGACACTGTAATGGCAGGTTAGCAATGAGACATTGCTCATAATAGCTTTAACCATGATTGCAGGAGGCAGCACTAAGCGCCTAGCACTATGGGAAGGGTATTGAGGGTGTAAAGCTTGAGAAACTGAAAATGGGGGTGAAATTTGAGGTCTTTTCCTATTGCTAATACAAGCAAAGAAAGCAGACCAAGAAAGACTGTGACACTGTTTCCTGATAAGACTATGTCCACACATAATGAGACTCTAAAGGAATCTACATACATACTCACAGGTAAGGCCATCTGCAGATAAGCCAAACACAATTTTGCCGGGTGTATTTTGGCATCTAAAATACGTGGCTTATCTGCAAGGATGTACACTAGGCATCTTTTCCTAACCAAAATGATGCCAAAATGTTGGGTCATGATGTCACAACAGAAGCACCATTCACTTTCACTTTGAGAAACAGTGTGCATGGTTAAGGTACTGGCACTGGATCAAGTGGCTAAGTCTCTACAGCCATTGCCTCCTTTGGAGAGGGGGTCACTGAATCACAAGGTGCTGAAAAATCACTGCATCTAGATTTGGACCACCAGCTCCCTGGATGAGTTAGGGCCCATCACTCTATTTCACCCCAACCCACCTCACAGTTGATTGTAGAGAAAAAATTGGAGAAGGGAGCATTGATCATATTACCTGGAACTCCCATATAAAAGCAGGGGGGGTATAATTCAAATTAATAAATAACTTTGTTCTTACTGTTAAGAAACTTTCCCTATCACCCAAGTGGAATCTGCCTTCCTATAGTTTAAGTCCATTCTTTTCTGAAAAGAGGGAAGACCTTCTTGATTGACATCCGTTCAAATACTGCATAATATTCTTCATATCCCCTCTCAATTTCCTTTTTTCCCCCAGACTGAAACGTAAATTGTCATCCATCTCTCTCCTTAGGACCCTTCCTTTCTTCTGTGCTGTGCAAGGAACATCTGCAGAAGGTTCAAAATGTTAAGTATCAGACTGCCTACAGCGTGAACCTCTAGGTAGGAACGATTCTTGGCTCCATGTGTTGAGAAAGGTATAGTTTTATTAGAGATCAAGTGTATTGCAGCATTGCATATCAAAATCCCTAAGTTCTACTTCCCCACATTTACTGTCTCTCATTGCCCACCCCAGTATAACCAATCAAGTCCATGCAAGATGTTTTCATAACACTCAGTTCAAGCACAGTTTGATATGCAGTTCCCTCCTTCTTCCAACTGGGTGACCTTGAGGCAGTGCCTCGAGAAAGTACAGCTTTTACTTTCTGTTTCTCAAACATTACCTCCTTCATTCCCCTTCCCCACAGTTCATGGCAGTCAGTCACTGCAAAGCACAGAAAGCATAAAGTGGTAACTGACATTAAGGTTACCACCACTGTGTAATTGTGGCTGGCATTTTGACTTTTTTTTTTTTTAGCTCTCCAAGACATTTAATTGGATCTGATTTCCTTCACGATATCAGCTCCTTTTAAAAGCAATTTTGTATTTTTCTGGCTCTGCAGTAAAAGATAGTTCAGTTGGATTTTGATTTCCAGAGCTGGATTTGAGGATGGTCTGTTTTCCTCTTAAACTTGCCTTTCTTCTCCTTGATTCCTATCCGTGATTACATCTAGGCAGAATATTTGTTTGGAAACAAACAAACTAGCAGCAGAAAATGGCTTTTGCAAGATCATCCATCATTGATGTTTATGTTACTAATGACAGATGTTCAGACAAGAAGTTTACAAGGGTCCATTACTGCTGTTTTATGTTTTTTGCCAATTTAATGTTCCTCAGCTCAGCACAATTCAGCAGTCAAGCACCATAGTTAGTTAATCCCACATTTATATTAAAAACAAGTCAGTTATTTCCATTTTGATTCATGATTTATGTCTTCCAAAGGCTAGTTAGGAAGGGCACGATATTTTTAAAAAGTTCATGTGAGTATAAAAAATTAAGACGCGATTTCATCTGGTATTGGTATAAGGAAGTAATAAAACTTCATTCTGGGAGTTGAAGTCCACGAGTCATAAAAGACTCCAAGTAGTTCAGAATGCGTCCGCGTGAGCTGTCTTGGGTCTCCCAAGACATGCTCATATCACTCCAGCCCTCCATGAGCTGCACTGGCTACCAATTGGTCTCCGAACACAATTCTAAGTGTTGGTTATGACCTATAAAGCCCTACATGGCAATGGGCCAGGATACTTGCGGGACCGTCTTCTGCCCCATGAATCCCAACGACCAGTTAGGGCACACAGGGTTGGCCTCCTACGGGTCCCGTCTGTTAGACAGTGCCGTTTGGCGGGACCTAGGGTTAGGGCCTTCTCTGTTGCTGCCCCAGCCCTCTGGAACCAACTTCCCTCAGAAGTTCGTACTGCTCCCTCCCTCCTAGCTTTCCGAAAATTCTTAAAAACACATCTATGCAGACAGGCTTGGGGCCTGTGAGCTGCGCTCTGCCCCTGGGCCTTTGATTGGGACTGTATGTTGTATGAGTGGGTATAGTTTTTATAGTTTTTTATATTGTATACTATTATTTTAACTGATTTATATTTTGTACTTGTATTATTTGCTGTGAGCCGCCCTGAGTCTGAGGAGAAGGGCGGCATATAAGTCAAAATAATAAATAAATAAATAAAAGAGCCAAGGTTGCCTACCCCTGGTCTAGTGCTAATCTTGATGATAATTTCTGCTCGTCTGGGTTTGGATTGTTGGGGAGGAGTGGCTTTGTGGGGGTTTTTTTTGGGGGGGGGAGGTGTCTTCCATTTATGGAAGAGCCAATCTGAATTCCCAAATTTCAGGAGGCAACTGGACTTCTTTGTTTTTCTTTGAAGACGTTCCGCTTCTCATCCAAGAAGTCTAGACAGGTAGCTATGCATGAACACCCTTCGAAGGGTGAGGGAATATGAGCGGATTTCCAGAGAACATTGCAAACTACAGGAACCATTGGCACTTCAGTTTGCGATGCAGACAACACAGACTCATCCCCAACAGCCAGCCTGTGCCTGTCGTCAACAGTGAAGGGACACAGGGCAGAAAACATCCTCAGCCGAGGAGGCTGCACACCCATTTGCAATACTCAGGTGACCCTGAGCATATAAACCTCCAAGTGGCCTCAACGACACTTTAAAGCAGTGTTTCTCAACCTTGACAATTTTAAGGCATGTGGACTTCAACTCCCAGAATTCCACAGCCAGCGTTGCTGGCTGTGGAATTCTGGGAGTTGAAGTCCACATGCCTTAAAATTGTCAAGGTTGAGAAACACTGCTTTAAAGGAATGCAAATGATCAGCTGCTTGCAAGGACTATAAATCCTTCCATTCCCCACCATTCAGCCAGAGTGGAAGAAGCTTCTTGGATGAGAAGTGAAAAGTCTTCAAAGAAAAAGAAGAAAGTCCAGTTGCCTCCTGAAAAAAGCACCTTTGGGACTGAAAGTGAATGAGGAATGCTGAACAGGGAGCCCAAAAGAATTTCCCTAAATTGCCATTTGTATATCTGCCTTGGTTGTTTCAGAATAAGGAGCTTTCCTGTGACCAGAGGCACATCTGGAATTTCAAAAGGATGTTTCAGGTGCACATCGAAATGACGGTTGCAGAGCACTGCCTCTTGAAGAGGCCTTTAGCAACTTCATGCAAACTTCTTATTTAATTTTTCTCATTAAAAGAACATTCTTTAATAGTCAAGTGCAGGGCTAGGCAACCTTTGCCCTTTTTTTTGACTCGTGGACTTCAACTCCCAGAATTCCTGAGCCAGCCATGCTGAGGGGAAAGGGAGAGGTTTCCAAGCTGAGCCGTGCTGGCTCAGGAATTCTGGGAGTTGAGGTCCACAAGTCATAAAAGAGCCAAAGTGGCCTACCCATGGTCAAGTGGGTCGAGGAATCTAGGAACCAAGAAATGTGCTTGGGAAGCATCTTGGTGACTGTAGATATTACACTACCTGTTACCTGCCTTATCTTTTGGGAATGGGAACCTACCGGAATTGTACAGTTAGGAATTCAAATTTTACACTGTTGGACGTGCTTTGCAAATTGTCTAACCATATCCTGCTACATGGAGGGGGAATCTTATTCCACAATTTGTCCCATGAATTCTAATGAACTGGAGACGGTTCTTCAAATTATTTCCCCTGGAAAGATGAGAGACTAAGAGCAACAGATTGAAATGGGAACTGCTTGATACTGAAGAAGTAAAAGCAGTTTCTTCTTATGTTCTACAGAACACTAAACTGGGGGGGGGGAAGAATTATGCCCACCCTCTTTAGAACCTCTTTTATGGAGAGCTATTGTCCATATTATCCTGAGGGTGAATTACAGTGGCTGAGGACATTTCAATCTACCATATTTTTAAAGGAGCAAGTATGCTTTAAAAACAAAGAGATTTTTATTTATCAGACCCTTAATACAAACTGAAACTCCAGGGGATGGTAATAAGGACTTTAATGGCTATTAGAGGCACCAGAGACCTGTTTCCTATCTGTGTCACTACATATCTGGAATGGTACTGTGAGTGTAAATAGTCTTTTGACGTTCTATTAATTTTGTTCTGCTGACTCGGTAAATGGTTGGATGGTCCCTAATTTATTGGGTGAAAAGGTGAAGTAAGTCGTTTTTCACCTCTATTCCCTTGGGGGGAGACTGGGGAGACTTTTTTTTACAATGACAATCCTAAAGAATTTTACTTTCTGATAGGGATTTAACTCCCTTTGCAATTCCCTTCTACTTCCTGAAGTGCATGGTGGGATTTGATTACATCTCTTATGTGTCACATGAGATGACCCAGCATGAGATAAGACATCTCAAGAGATGACATCACATGAATCTGAGCATATTTACCCATGTAGTATGGCCACATTACTATTGCCCTTCTCTTTTCCGCTACCTTCTTTTTTTAGTATCATTATTATGATTATCATTACTTTGTTATTATGATTATTGTTATTTTGTTGTTTTGCATGTACACTAAGAGATTATGCACTGTAGACAAATTCCCTATGCATCTAATCACGCTTGGCCAATAAAAAATTCTATTCTATTCTATTCTATTCTATTCTAATTTTCTACATTCCTATTCTATTCTAATTCTATATTCCATCCCATTCTATTTTCTATCCTGTTCCATTTTCTATTCTATTCTATTCTATTCTATTCTATTCTATTCTATTCTATTCTATTCTATTCTATTCTATTCTATTCTATTCTATTCTATCCTATCCTATCCTATCCTATCCTATCCTATCCTATTCCCTATTCTATTCTATTTCTATTCTTTACTGGATTGGCTTTGTTGCCCTTCTCAATAGGATTGCCTTTCACCATATTTTCATTATGAGAGTTTACTAATCGCTTTCAATGTACTGTATACTCAGAAAGGAGGAAATACAGATCTGGATGATGGTCAGTAAAATCTGAGCTTCTTGATCCTCATGTAATCATTTGTAAAAACAACAAAGGCAGCATACAATAAAATAAAATACAGGTAGTCCTTGACTTATGCCCACATCTGAGCCCAAAATTCCTGTTGCTAAGCAAAACCTTTGTTAAGTGAGTTTTGCCCCATTTTACCGGTATAACCTTTCTTGCCATAGTTATTAAGTGAATCACTGCAATTGATTAAATTAAATACTAAATTAAATTAAATTACTAAATTAAATTAGTAACACGGTTGCTAAGTGAACCTGGCTTCCCCGTTGACTTTGCTTGTCAGAAGGTTGCAAAAAGTGATAAACGAGGCCCCAGGACACTGCAACCGTCTTAAGTATGAGTCAGTTCGCCAAGCATCTGAATTTTGATCACGTGACCCTGGGGATGCTGCAAAGGTCGTAACTGTGAAAAACGGTCATATGTCACTTTTTTCAGTGCTGTTGTAACAGTCACTAAGTAAACTGTTATAAGTCGAGGACTACCTGTATTTCTGGCTCTTTCTTTCTTCTAACCTATAGGCCCAGGAAAGGCCTGTAATAAACATTACAATATCAAAGAATAAAAAAAAGAATACTATGCCCTACCACTATAAATATGAAATATTTTGTTATTTATTTCTGCATTGGCTTTATAAGTCCTTATACAAACCCACCCCCTTTCTATCCTACAATTCCATACTGTTTTAATTCATTTAGCTGTATACTTTAGGAACCATTTTCAGCTGTTTACAGTCCTGCCGTGCTAATCAAAGCTTTTGTGCTGATCTCCTGTTTAATTTCCTTCATAGTCACCGGCCCCTAATTGCTTCAACTTTAAAAAAAATAAAACCTTCTCCAATACACTCATCCCCGGAGTTATACCTTAGACATCTCTTTTCATTTTAGATTATGTATTTTTATAGTAGGAAGACTTAGCAGGATGCAAAGCAATCAAAACTACATTGTCTGGCATAACAGTGGGGGAACTCCTAGCAGACTGGCACAAAGATTAATAAGACTGGCTTTTGCATCAGCGTGGAAAAAAAACCAAATAAAAGGTCACTTTGAAAAGCCCAATCCTTGGAGTTATATTTTACAATGTTGCCGATATGGGGTGTTTGGCTCGCAGCTCTATGGCAAACGTCTTTCTGGAAGGTGAATTGCAAATGTGAAAAATGTGAATTTAGCGTGTTGCAGCTTTTCATTCTTACAGACAGAAAGCACTTTAAATACCTATCAACTCCCCGGCTAATGTTATTGTCAGACAATCCCGCTGAGTTACCTTGAATAAATGTCTCTAGATATTTCAAATTATAGCTTCCGGACTCCAAGCCCGTTTGAGAAATGCATTGTATTATCATGATTGCACATCAATTAGTAAGGAGTTGTTTCAGTTTGTCTGAATTTGTTTGTTTATCTGTCCCCTCGTTCCTCCCTTCTCTCCTGGGAGCCATTTCAGATAAAGGACAAGGTAAAAAATGATTTAAATGGTCACTTGATGGAACTAATAAGCACCGAGAACATAATATTTCTCTGTTAAAGAGGGTTCCTGTTTAGGCTTAAGGTACAATGTTCTCTATGGTGGGGGTCCCCAACCTGTGGGCCGTGGCCCACTAATGGGCCATGACCTATTTGCAATTGGGCTGCATGAGTGGCGGGCCGGCATGTGTGCTCAGCCCATCTCACGCAAGCGGCGGGTGCCAGTGCTCGCAGCCAGACTCGCGCAAACTGTGGGCACTGAACCTTTCAGCTGCACTAGTGCAAGTGGCGAGCGCACTCACCCACCGCTAACACAAAAAAAGGTGTGCATGGCATGTGCGCGCATCTGCCCCTCACACAAAATCATCTCCTCTTTCCCCCCCCCCAGGCTGAACCGCTAACCTGGAAAAGTTGGGGAATGTTGCCCTATGGTATATTTTAAAAGGAGTCCCTGTGGATTTTACTCCTCTTTGTTGTTGTTGTTGTTGTTGTTGTTGTTGTTGTTGTTGTTGTTGTTAGTTGCGAAGTCGTGTCCGACCCATCGCGACCCCATGGACAACGTTCCTCCAGGCCTTCCTGTCCTCTACCATCTTCTGGAGTCCATTTAAGCTCACGCCTACTGCTTCAGTGACTCCATCCAGCCACCTCATTCTCTGTCGTCCCCTTCTTCTACTGCCCTCCATCTTTCCCAGCATTAGGCTCTTCTCCAGTGAGTCTTTCCTTGTTGCCAGCTATAGAAGATGGTGCTCATCTCTGTGTCGAGGCCATTGAGCCAGCGCTGTCCAAAAACATTTCCACAGTCATATGGCCAGCATGACATCACATTGTTATCTTCCCACCAAAGTGGTACCTATTTACCTACTTGCATTTGTATGCTTTTGAACTGCTAGGTTGGCAGGAGCTGGGGTGAGGATAGGAGCTCAGCCCATCATGTGGTGCTTGGCTCTCAAACCTGGGCTGCTGACTTTCCAGCCAACAAACCACTGATCCACTGTGCTGCCCCATGGTATATTTTAGAGAAGTTTCATGATAAATAAATGTCCTTATCCAATAACACACAATTTTTGTCACACTGAGGGCCAAATTAACTTTGGAGTGCAGATATATTGGATCATCCCCATTCACCAAATTGTTTCTTCATGTTGCGGAATAGAGGTTGGATCACCTGGTGTCTTACTTTAAAGCTACTCCTTCTGGTACTGTTCATGCTATGTTTTTTTCCAGGGGGTCTGGAAATTTCTCTGCTGTTTATGTAGCTAGATCTTATCCTGTTCTGCCACTGAAACATTTGCATGTTTGCTGATGTTTAATGAATAAACCTACCTGATTGCTATTTGTGGCCTTTCCTGCTGTCTTCCCACAAACAAAGTCAATGGGGAAGTCGGCAGGAAATCAGAAGTCATGGCCATATGAGATTCTTGCTTAATAACAGAACTTGGGAACTGTTGGATACAGTCACATGACATTGTAATGGAAGAATGTGTGGATGATCTTGAGGAATGGGGGGGGGGAGAGAGAGTTAAGAAGGTTCTGCTATAATGGATCAAACAATTGGTAAGGCCACACTTGGAATACTGCATCCAGTTTTGGTCACCACGATGTAAAAAAGATGTTGAGACTCTAGAAAGAGTACAGAGAAGAGCAACAAAAATGATTAGGGGACTGGAGGCTAAAACGTATACGGAACGGTTGCTGGAATTGGGTATGTCTAGTTTAATGAAGAGAAGGACGAGGGGGGACATGACAGCAGTGTTCCAATGTCTCAGGGGCTGCCACAAAGAAGAGGGAGTCAAGCTATTTTCCAAAGTGCCTGAAGGCAGGACAAAAAGCAATGGATGGAAACTAACCAAAGAGAGAAGCAACCTAGAATTAAGGAGAAACTTCTTGACAGTTAGAACAATTAGCCAGTGGAACAACCTGCCTCCAGAAGCGATGAATGCTCCAACACTGGAAGTTTTTAAGAAGAAACCGGACAGCCATTTGTCCGAAACGGTATAGGGTTATCTGCCTGAGCAGGGTGTTAGACTTGATGACCTCCAAGGTCCCTTCCAACTTTATTATTATTATTATAATTAAAAATGGCAGTGGGAAGTTTGTATTTTCAGACATGCAAGATTGTTGTCAGCCCTCACATATAAACTAGGCAGGAAACACAACTAGATGAACCAATTCTGCTTTATTGTAAGATTACATTAACAGAACCTTGCAAAGGATCCATTAGGGTGGGTCGTTTTTTTAGTTTCTTTCTCTAACCTTTAAGCCATTGGGACTCCTGCGTCTCTTTGATGATTTCTGAGACAGCATCTCTTCTCCCAGTTCCCCGAGATTATCCACACATTCCATTACAACCTCATCGCTTAGCAACGAAACTTTCTGTCTCAATTGCTGTTGTTAAGCAATGACCACTATAGGGATCAACAGGAAGTTCGTTGGGTGCAACAGGCTAGAAATTAGCCTCTGTAATTTATAAATCCTAAATTGGAAGATGAACAGCAAAGGAGGCAGGTCCACAGAAGAAAGATTCTGAATGCAAGAGAAAGATGAAATTAAGTATCATTACTTTTAATTAACTTAATTAGGCGACTGATCAATTTTAATGCTCTCTTTCACACATAGCCCTACTCACGTATGCAGAGACACACAGAGAAGCATCCGGGAGGGGTCAACATCTGCAAAATGATGGTTGCGTCATTGTGATTGAAGCCCTTCACTTGTAACAAACAGTGAGCAAACAAGGAAGCTTGGAAGGTGCTCTGTATGATTACGGAGACAATGTGTTGTGATTCCTTTAATTCAGCAGTTCCCAATCTTTTCAGCTCAACGGACCGGCAGAGGCGGTGGCGGGGGGAGGGGGCAGAGGGGATGGTTTCGTGCATGCGCAGGTGTGCCCCGCTTTCACAAATGTAGCTACGTGCGCAAACATCCACCCCTTCTGCGGCACGGTTCCAAACAGGCCACAGCCCCAGAATTGGGACCCCTGCTGTAATTGACCACACTGTTTAAAAAGCCTGGGTTATCACAAAATATAAATCCATCTATTTCCATGTATCCAACTGGTGTTTATTATACCTTTGCTGAAAGTTAAGCAGTAAGAAAGGGTCATCAAATGTAAAAAAAAGAGAGAGACTATGACGGAAAAATAACTGCTGTGGGGCTTAATTATACTT
Organism: Bothrops alternatus; assembly: GCA_034064705.1. Taxonomy (NCBI): domain Eukaryota; kingdom Metazoa; phylum Chordata; class Lepidosauria; order Squamata; family Viperidae; genus Bothrops; species Bothrops alternatus. The sequence goes on from JARGCV010000217.1 coordinate 4,433,643, forward strand.
TTCTGGATGAAATCCAGCGTAGTTAAACCTGCTTAATCCTGCTGAGATCAGTCAGTACGATTGCCCACGAATCTGTGCTTACAATCCTGAAAGGCAACCTATCTATACCTGAGGCAGATTCACACATGACATTCAACGCATCCGTAAGTCTCTCTCCCTTCTGTTATTTGTATGCATGTGTGGCTGTTAGGAATGGAAGATAGGGGTTAAATGAGACACGGTTGCAGATGAAAGCCTTTCAAATAGTCCTACTTTACATTTATACCTGATATGGAGAATGCAGAATAACCGACTACATGTCTTCCGCATTTATTTTTCTGCCTGCTTGCTGAACTATCTTATGTACTGTGATCTTCCTTTCGGCTTTTTGCCGAATGCTTTTAATCTATGTTAATTGTTTCTGCTCAAGATTTCTGAAATCTTCTGAGCCTGACAAGAATGGAGCTGATCATCACTACAGTTCTCACATCTCTGCATTTAAAGGGGGGGGAAAAAGGCATGCAGGTGGTCCTCGAATTACGACTTTGTAATTCGTGATGGTTGTAAAAGCAGGTTACCATGTGATTGGACCTGATTTTACAACCTTATTTGCGGTGATTGTTAAGCAAATGCAGCAGTCCTTAAGCAAATCCATTGCTCATTATGGGTCTTTTTTTTTTTTGCCAGAAACTGAAAGTAAATTGTGTCCAGCAAAACTATTATAAATTGTAAACACATAACCGCAGGACACTGCAAATGTAAATAATAATAATAATAATAATAATAATAATAATAATAATAATAATAATAATAATCTGCAAGAAATATCATTGGTGGGATCATAAAATAGAGAAAGTCATAGAAAATTATAAAATTAAACTGCTTTGGGACTTCAGAATTCAAACACCTGCAACATAACACCCTGGACTTAACAATTGTCGAAAAGAAAGACAAAAAAGTCTGGATAGTAGACGTGGCAGTGTCTGGAGATAGCAGAATAGACGAGAAAGAACTGGAGAAGATAACAAAATACAAAGACCTACAAATAGAAATAGAAAGACTGTGGCAAAGGCAAATAAAGGTAGTACCAATAGTAATAGGCGCCTCGGGTGCAATTCCAAAAAAGGAGCACCACTTGGACACCCTTGGCACTGACAAATTCGCCATTAGTCAATTGCAAAAGGCGGCCTTACTAGGAACCGCCTCCATCCTGCGACGATATCTGTAATACCATCAAACAACCACATCTGCTTATCCCAGGTCCTCGGTAAGGACTTGATAGATAGACAAAATGCCAAATCCAGTCTAAACATCTGGCTGACTGTGTGATGATCCATAATAATAAGTTGGAAGAGACCATGGAGGTCATCTAGTCCAACCCCCTGCTCAGGCAGGAAACCCTATACCATTTCAGACAAATGGCTGTCCAGTCTCTTCTTGAAAACTTCCAGTGTTGGATTGCTGAATGCCAAAAATACAGTCATATGCTGGGGGGGGGGGAACGTTAGAACTTTGAAATCAGATTGTGAGCCCGTTTTGGAGATCCATTGAACAGTCACTAAGTGGCCAGTCCTAAATCAAGGACTATCTTTATATGCATGGTGAAGAGGGGAATTGTTAGTCTGGAAGGATCCATAAAGGATGATTTGAACTGTAGTCCAGCAGTAGTTCAAGGACTACCATTCCCTTTTCCTCTTATGATAAACAGTGCTGGCTCACTGCAGTAATTATTAAAGTAAAGACCTGAATTATTTCTGCAGGGAAGTTCAGATAATACATAAATCTCCCACACAGATTAATATTTATTGTTCCTATCGATTCTTATTGATCTTTTACATCCAATTCCGGTAATGAATACAAGCTGCTTTATAGAAATAAGAATAAGAACACATTTCTGTCTGTGGGGATAAAGGGAACTGTAGTCCAATATGTCTAATAACATCAAGCTGAAGAAATTTAAGAGCAAAGGGAAAACATTTAAAAATTGGCCTGTATTTAAATTAATCTACCAGTGTCACCTATGGGCAGATTTCTGTTTCTCAGAAGACATCCAAAAATATTTAAGGAGATAACAATTAAATAGGCAAACTCAAAGTTTATCAATTTAAGTCAAGTTCATGACAACACAGAAGCAACTATGGGGGAAATGTAGGGTTGGTTAAACATAATTTGTATTTATCAGTTGATGACGGCATTGGTAACCTTGAATTAACATACTACAAATCTTATAAATATTATGTCCAAATGCATTTTATTTTCCCATGAACAACATAGCTTGTCTTGCTTTTTCTCTGGGAAGAGATCAAGAGCTATAATTCTTATTCTGGAACCTTGTCTTAAACCACTGTGCGCCAAACCATAGTTTATGGAATAATTCAGGTTCCATTGTAAGTCGTCAACTACTTGTAGCCTCCATTTCTTTCAAAGACACACGGAAGGATTTGGTTTGAGCACAGAGCTGTTTCCATGCTCTAGATTTCTACAAGAAATCCCGTACTGCATTAGAAACATGGAGTAAGAAGTTCTGCTAAAGTCCAAGTGGATTAAACCTTCTAGCTCAACGAATGCCTTGCAATCAGTTTTACGTAATTGGTTTTCTTGGGGAACTTACATACTGATAGAATCTAGTGTGTGAGACGGATTTTCTATTACTTTACAAGTAATAAGTCTGCACTCTGCCTCCATTATTTCTATATTCAGATTTTTGTTCAGGGCTGAGAAGTAAGGAATGGAGGAACCTTATTTTAACTAAAACCTGAGATGAACAGCTACCACTGTCTTGCATTCAATTTGGGAACCAGATACTTACAGGATAAGGCAGAGGCTTCTTGAGGTCTTCGGAATTCTTCGTCAGGAAAAATATTAAGCAAAATAGCAAGAAAAAACAGCAGCTGGGAGACTAATGTTTGTGATTTATAACCCCCCTAAGATAAATTTTAGAAGGAGTTTTCATACACTTTTGGGCTAGGTAATGAGATTATCCAGGTACATTTGGGGCTATTTGGATAAGAAAGGGAGGACGGAGGGAAATGGGCTTTTTCCATTATGAAGGGATATTAAAAAATCTAGTTCTATTGCAGACCCTAATGCTATACAATACAACTCCTTTAGAAAGCAGGAAAGAGGAGAAAATGTGTTCTTATTTTACTACAGCTCAGAGGTCTCATGTTTGCAGCCCACAGAGTTATTATCTGCAAACCACTGCAATCTTTTGCAGGCCCAGAGGATAATCCCTAGCCAGGTCAAGGTGCTTGATGCTACTATGAAAAATGAAGGATGGAGTGGTAGGGCAGTGGTGGCTGGTGACTTAATTGCCAGAAGGGAGGGAGGGAGGAATGAAGGAAGGAAGGCAACGAGCTGCAAATGGCTGCAAGTGTGGCTGTGTTGCCAGGTGCCCAAAGTGCAATCCACAGGTGGCAGCTATTGTGTAATGGGCTTCAATAGGCAGGGAGCAAAGCAACATAGTTACAACATTATTTATTGACTCAAACTAGAACTGGAGAACTGCAGGCAATTGCCTGTAATTTATACTTTAAGCCCACAGGCCAATCACAATACTCGAAAAACCCGTCCAAATATGGAGTTGGAGTTAACGGTCAGGGTCATCTCAAGGTTAGTTTCATTTTAGCTTCATAAGCAGTTGGAGTTAAGTTAGTTTCACTTTAGCAGGGATTAACACAACTTTATATATATTCGATACATAACAGCAACTGTCAGAGCTTCAGATCTGGATTATAAGTGCCTTTTTCAAGTAGGGTGTTACTTCAAATGTTCACTAAGCGATTGGTCATAAGTCAGGAAGTACCAATACTGCTATATGCAGTCTTGAAAGTCTTTTCAGTTTTCCAAGAAAATATGGTCACCACACGGATGTCCCAACATCCCCCTGAAGAAATGACCACTTTCTTAACTGTTTTCTCATTTTTATATTCCATATTTATCAATGTGAAGGAAATGAAATGAGAATGCTTGGGATAAAGCAGATCAAAGCTTCTCCTGGATGCACGTTGCAATAATATTGCGTAGGTTATAGACAAAGTAGACCACAGCCTACTTCTTTGTAAACTAGAAAAATGTGGGATAGACAGCATCACCACCAGATGGATTTGTAAGTAGTTGACAAACTGTACTCAACGAGTAGTCCTTAATGGTGCTACATCTACATGGAGGGACTTGAGCAGTGGGGTACCACAAAGTTCCATCTTATGCCCAGGACTCTTCAATATCTTCATAAATGACTTAGATGAGGAAATAGAAGGGGATCTCATCAAATTCACAGATGGCACTAAGCTGGCAGGAATAGCAACACCCCAGAAGACAAGCTCAGGATCCAAAAAGATCTTGACAGACTTGAACAATGGGCCCTATCCAACAACATGAAATTTAATGTGGAGGATAGCAAGGTTGTACACGTGGGCAGGAAAAACCAAAGGTATGATACAGATTAGGCAGAACCTGGCTCAAAAACTGTGAGAAGGACTTTGAAGTCCTAGTGGACGATCACTTAATGTAAACACGAGCCAGCAGTGTGCAGCAGCAGTCAAAAATGCCAATATAATCCTTGGTTATATAAACAGAGGCATAGAATCCAAATCCCATGAAGTATTCGTATTGCTTTAGAAATCCTTAGCAACACCTGGAATACTGTAATGTGTTCACATTACAGAAAAAGATGTTGAGACTTCGAAAAAAAAGTGCAGAGAAGAGCAAATAAAATGATTAAAGGCCTGGAGACTAAAACATATGAAAGGTTGCAGGAATTGGGTATGGCCAGTCTAGAGAAAAGAAGGCCTAGGGATGACATGATAGCAGCATTCCAGTATTTGTGGGGCCGCCACAAAGAAGAGGGGGGGTCAACTTATTTTCCAAACCATCAAAAAGTAAGACAAGAAACAATGGATGGAAACTAATCAAGGACAGAAGCAACCTGGAATTAAGGAGTGAGAACAGTGAGAGCAATTAACCAGTGGAACACCATGCCTTTGGAAGTTCTTGTTGCTTCATCACTGAAGGTTTTTAAGAAAAGACTGGACAGCCACCTGTCTGAAATGGTATAGGATTTCCTGCTTGAGCATGGGGTTGGACTAGAAGACCTCCAAGGTCCTTTCCAGCTCCGTTCTGACAATATCATTAGAGCTTTCTTTAGTAGCTCTGGAAGACCCTCTTCTATGAATCTGATTCTCTCGGAAAAGAAGGTCTATATAGCATCTAAGAGAAAATTTGCTTAAAATTGTTCCCATTGTGTTGACCTGCAGGGTAATTATGATTACATAATGTTGGTGAAATGCCCTAAAAGCTGTTAGCTTTCATTCACACCTATAGTGGGTTTTCTAGCTGTCACTCTCCTTAGGAAGAAAAGATACGGCAAAGGCTTCTCTATATTTCAAAGCTGACGTGAGGATGCTCTATCAACCTCTTACTTTGAGATCTCCTTTACCTGCAGCTGCATTAGCTAACCAAATATAAGCAGCCTTAGTTCTACTTCACTCAAAGGTAATATCATTACAGCCAGAACTTCCTTGCTGCTTTCGGTGTGATCTTTTAAGAGCTGTTTTGCTTCATTATTTCTGAAAATTGTAGTCAATGAGAAATCATGCTGCATTAGGATGCCAAGCTAGCACTGAAATTAAACAGGAGCATATGAACTCTTTGTAAGACTCTATTGTAGGAAGGAAGGGAGGGGGGAGAGGGAGGAAGTAAGTGGAGAGGGAGGGAGGGAAGGAGGGAGGGAGGGAGGGAGGGAGGGAGAGGAAAGAAGGAAGGAAGGAAGGAAGGAAGGAAGGAAGGAGGCAGGCAAGCAAGCTAGCTAGCTAGCTAGCTAGCTACAGTAGCTACCTTTAATATATGTGCAGTGATGTCTGATGGGGAATCAATACCAAGAAGATGCTGGATGAGTCCACAATGCAACTTTTTGTATGTGCATTCACATACAATTTTTGTTTTTCATCTTCAGATGTTGGGAGGAAAAATGGGATATAAATCTAACAACTCAACAAACGAATGCATTTAATCCGTAAAGAAGGTCGTAACTACTTTTTTTTCTTTCTTCCTTTTAAGTGGAGTGAGGGTGATGGAATTTTGGTTGTTCCAGCCATCAAAATGGCTGGAAGCAAAGTACTAATGAAATCCTGTTCTTCACATGTGCCTGTTAATCATTTGGAAGAAATACGGATTGGTTCATCATGCTTTCTGTGCATTCCCAGGATTTTGAGATCTACAAAAATGAAGAAAATCACAAGTCAACTTAGTGCTTCACAAAGAATTAGAGAATGGAAAGGTCAAGATGAAGAAGCATTCTCCATTAAATCGACATGGAAGAAGGTTAACCTTTACAGGAAAAAAGGATAGAAACTAGAAACTCAAAATTTTAGTAGCCTGCTATAGACAACATAGGCATGGATGTTGTGTTAACCCTTTTCAAATGCAAGACATTCAAGTAAAACCAGGTGTCCTCCAAAACCAGATTTTTTCCTTTCATGAACACCTCCATTTTTGCTTCTTATTGATAAAATTGTGGGAAGAGCAAGCCACACTTGGAATACTGCATCCAGTTTTGGTCACCACGATATAAAAAAGAATGTTGAGACTCTAGAAAGAGTACAGAGAAGACCAACAAAGATGATTAGGGGACTGCAAGCTAAAACATATAAGGAACGGTTGCTGGAATTGGGTATGTCTAGTTTAATGAAAAGAAGGACTAGGGGTGACATGATAGCAGTGTTCCAATATCTCAGGGGCTGCCACAAAGAGGAGGGAGTCAAGCTATTCTCCAAAGCGCCTGAGGGCAGGACAAGAAGCAACGGATGGAAACTAGTCAAGGAGAGAAGCAACCTAGAACTAAGGAGAAACTTCCTGACAGTGAGAACAATTAACCAGTGGAACAGCCTGCCTCCAGAAGCGGTGAATGCTCCAACACTGGAGGTTTTTAAGAAGAGACTGGACAGCCATTTGTCCAAAATGGTGTAGGGTTTCTTGCCTGAGCAGAGGGTTGGACTCGATGACCTCCAAGGTCCCTTCCAACTTTATTATTATTATTATATATTATTATTATTATTATATAAGCCATATAGATGTAGTCCTTGATTTATGACCTTAAATGGGTCTGGCAATTACGGCTGTAGATTGTGGCAATTGTAAAGATGGTTATTATGTGACTGATCCAATTTTATTATCCTTTTTTTTTTTTGCAGAGGCTTTTAAGTGAACCTCATGGTTTTTATGTAAACCCATTGTTCATCATGGGCCAGTTTTTGCTGGAAATTGGAAGTAAACACTGGTTTCTGGCAAAAATGTTGTCATTTGAAGTCACCTGATTATGGGACACAGCAAACAGCAGTAAATGCAGGTGGGTTGCTAAGCAACCAAAACATGGTAACTGCAGGGGGTGTGTGTTGGAACTCCAGAACCAGGTCGTAAGTAGCTTTTTTTGAGGTGTGTCTGTTGGAACTTTGAGTGGTCACTGAGCAATGAGTCATAAGTTGAGGACTACTTGTATTAAGAAGTGTTTGCTTTCCCTGTTCGCTTGCTCTCTTCAGATGTTAGAGAGGACATTATCCCAACATCTAATGTACATGGAGATTCTCAACCATCCAGGCTATGGTTGTCCCAAGGGTGCTGTTTTGCTACCAGCAAGATGGGGCTTACCAATCTCAGTCCATTGGAGAGGTTAGCTTGAAGTCCCATTCTGGGTCACCAAATTGTTGAAAGAAAAATCTTCATCAGGGTCCAGTCCAAGCCGGGAATAAACAAAATGGAGACTGCTTTAGAAAGAAGGTTGTAGTTTATTGAAGACCAAAGCCAGACAGAAGCATGGCTGTGGGAAAGCTGACCACATGTTGCTGGGAGTGGTGGGCTTTTATACCTTCTTGGGCTTTTGATGTTGTTTCCTGTTCCTGTTTGAGGTTTTGTATTTCCTGTGTCATGTACTTTGACCTGAGTCTGAGTGTGTCCTTTTGGTATTGGTGGGTTAATCCTATTATGTTTCCTGTTCTTAGAGTTCGAATGGGGATATGTAGATTTTAGGGGTCTTTATCTTCCTAATCTCATCAGCTTCCAGCTTCCTGCCTCCAACCTTCCTGGATGGATTATTACATCTGCATTTCTAAAAGCTGGTTTCTGCTGAGTTTCGGCTTGGGGCTATTAAGAAAAACTGCGCTTGCTTTTCCGCCTTTAAGATCCTTTGGGGAAATATATCCTGCCTTTTTAATATTCCCCAAAATATTCCTTTCTCTGGATTCTCCCCACAGCACTTTTCCAAAAGGCAACTGGACTTTTTTTTCTTTTCCTTCTCATCCAAAGCATTCTCAGTTCTAAAGAACTTTTTCCAAAGGAAAAAAACAAGAAAATCCAGGTGCCTTTTGGAAAAGCACCATTTTATTCTTCATTTCCATCACCACAATATCTAAGACCAGCTTTGCTTTCCTTACTAAGCTCATTCTTTCTTTCTCCCTTCAAAGCTCACAGATAAACCCTGAGAAACAAAATATATTTATATGCCTTCAAGCCAGTTTTTAAAAATTAGCATTAATTTCACTCTCTTTCTTATTTGCTGTTCACCAGATTTATTGGGAGAGTGTCAACCTTCAAACAGTTCTGGCCACAGCCATCTTCACTTCATTTTTGGTTGCCACAGCAATGGGAGGGGGAAGATGTATTCTTCTAGTTTAGTTTAGTCATAACAATAACTTTCCTGTGGGAACCAAGGTCAAGCTACCTAAGTTTTGGCAGGCAGGACCTTCCGTTAGAAAGCCCGCCCAAAGTAGTTAATTGGGGATTGTGGTTTATGACACATTGCAGGGGTGGGAAGTTCAACTTGTTATTATGTAACCTTGGGTGGGGACTTTCAGTCTTGGTTTCACCTTTGTTCGTGCCAATACTATGTAGCCATTAAATGTATTCTTTGAGGAAAGCAATTGCCTCAGAATTCTTATTTCTACTGATCTCATCTATCGGAACCATAACAGAGAGGAGGTGTTTCAAATCTAATGAGTAAAGTACAAGTAGTCCTCAACTTAGAATCACAATTGAGCCAAAAATTTATGTTAGTAAGTGAGACAATTAGGTGAATTTCGCTCCATTTTACGACCTTACTTGCCACAGTTGTTAAGTAAATCACTGCAGCTATTAAGTTAGTAACATGATTGTTAAGTGAATCTGGCTTCCACATAAACTTTGCTTGTCAGAAGGTAACAAAAAGCTGATCACATGACCCAGGGACACTGCAACTGTCAGAATTAGAAGTCAGTTGCCAAGCGTCTGAATTTTGATCACATGACCCTGGGAATGCTGCAATGGTCATGTGAAAAACGGTCATAAGTCCCTTTTTAGTGCCATTGTAACTTCAAATGGTTACTAAATGAATTGTTGTAAGTCAAAAACTATCTGTATCGTGGTTTGGATTGTTGTTTTCTTGGCCAAATTATAACTCAATGGGTCCACATCAGTTAGATTAATTAATTTCATAATGGAATTGGCCCTGACAGATGAGAACTCATCTATTAAAGGAAATAATTTAAGAGCTCAGCTTGTTAAAAGCAACCAAATGTTGGCAGAAACTTCAATGTTTATTGACATTTTTGCTGTCTTGGAGGTAAGCAATAGCCAAATCAATGAATGCAGCATGAAATATAATTTCTATTATTGATGCCCCTGGATTGACCATAATAAAGAGAGAATAATGAAAGCGTAGACAGGAAAAAATATTTTTTTCTCCTTTAACAAATAAAAAGGCAGAAATGTTAAATATAGTTGAACACAGCCCAAACAGTCTATAGTGAGACATATTTTTTTTATTTATCAGTTGTCATAAATGTACTGCTGCCATAATGAATATATAAACTATCAATATCACATAGCAAAATAAAAAATATTGCGGTCAAATCTCTGCTTACGCAAGAAATGAATTATAATTATGAATTATAACCAATTTCTGAGCGGTAGAGGTTAAGACACTCACCTCACACTCAGGAGACTGAGAGTTCAATCCTAGGCAGTAGCAGATGTTTCTCTACTAGGCTGTAAAAAGAAAATATTGGCTGCGAACTCCGCATAGATGTCAGGAAGGGCATCCGGCCAGCAAATGCTCAACTTCATTCAGTAATCCTGACTCCACCCTGATGCAAGAGATTAAGAGGGTTTTTAAAAAAAACAAACAAACCAATCTCTATATCTGAACCAAGACTCCTAGTAGGGTGGTTGTGAAGACAAAGTGAGGGAATTTTATATGAGAAATATCTACTCAAGCAGAGGTCAACTTCTGGAGGTCTCATCTGAAAGTGCACATACTTTCTTGCAGTTGGCTATTTGGGAGGCAGGCCTTGCTCCGGGTCACTCATACCTTGCTCACCTCCCATTTGGATTCCTGCAATGCCCACTACATGGGCCTGCCTTTGAAGACCTAGAATGGTCCAGAATGCAGCAGTGGGATTGCCCATGTAACACTTCTGTTATACGAGCTATACTGACTTACAGTTTCTTTCTGGGTGCAATTCAAGGTGCTGGTCATCACTTTTAAAGTCCCACATGACACAGGACCATGCTATCTGCAAGTCCTCCTTTCCCTAAGGACATTTACCTGGCTTACCAGGACAGATAGGGTGGGCAATATCTTAGTTCCTTCCTGTAAATATTGCCTGCAATGAGAGCTAGAAATCTCTTTTCAGTGACAGCCTCTGCCCTATGGAATCCTATGCCCACTGAAGTTTGGTAAGCCTCCACCCTTTTAGCCTTCCAAAAGCCCTTTAAAGGCCTGGCTCCCCCCCCCCGCCAAAGTGTTCAGAGAAAACTAAATAACCACACATTAGAATCACCAGGTTTTTGCTGTTTTTAATTTTTCAATCAGTTGAGTTTTACCATTTTAATAAGATTTTACAGTCTATGCATCTTTCCTTTGGACCTGCCCAGAGTTGGTTGAAAGATGGGTGGCTAAATAAATTTCTGTCTAGTTTCATGAAAAGGACTAGGGGTGACATGACTGCAGTCTTGCAATATTTAAGGGGCTGCCATGAAGAAGAGGGGATCAACCTATTCTCCAACTATTTGAAGGTAGAACAAGAAGTAATGGATGGAAACTAATCAAGGAGAGGGCCAACCTAGAATTAAGGAGAAATTTCCTGATGGTATAGGGTTCCTGCTTGAACAGGGGGTTGGACTAGAAGACCTCCAAACTGTTAAATCTATTCTGAAATTCATTTGTCTTCAAAAACGTTACACTGGCTCAAGGTATAGGGTCAATCAACCATTACTTTTGTTCTTTTCTCTTCTTTTTCTTCCATGTCAATTTTTCCCAAGATTCAGTCTTGTCCAGACCTGGGCATTTTATATTTGATTGTCCTTATAGGGCAGAGGTAGGCCACCTTGGCTCTTTTATGACTCGTAGACTTCAACTCCCAGAATTCCTCAGCCACCATGGCTCAGCTTGGAAACTCTCCCTTTCTCCTCAGGAATTCTGGGAGTTGAAGTCCAAGAGTCATAAAAGAGCCAAGGTTGCCTACCCCTGCTATAGGGCCTGTGTTAGATCAACCGAAAGTTAGAAAATAAAATGTAAATAAGCAGGGGGGGGCAGAAGACGACGAATCAGCTGGTGAGAAAAAGAGCGTTTCTGCACCTGTGGCAGTTGGGCTGAAACAGTCCCAGTTTCTCATGTGGCCCTCTGGGAAAATTAATTGCCCACCCCTATTCTTGACTTTATCAAGTAATAGTACCGGGTATGATCCACTTTATCAAGTAATAGTATGATCATAATAGTATGATCACCATTCTTGTATCTGTCACCAATTGTGTCAATGGTGTCCTCTCCCACAGTGTGTGCATGTGTATGTGTGTGTGTGTGTGGGGGAAGCAAGTCCAAAGTCTGCTGGGACTCCAAGGAGCGGGAAACGTAGCACAGGGTGCTTCAGCGGGCAGAAAAGGATTTTGGAGGTCCAGTGCAGATGGGCTTGAGACTACTCTAGGCCTTCCAGGACCTTTTTTGGCCCTTGAGACACCCTGTGCTCCCCTTAACAACTGCATCAGGGAGAGGAGGGGGGAGATATTAAGTGAGGTGATCACAAGGTTGTCTCACTTAATCACCGTCATGACTTGTAACCGTAATAGGCTCCATTATGGTCATCAGTCAAGAATTACCTGTAAAGAAGTCTTTCCTTTATCCGTTCTGAATCTCCTCACGTATAGATTCCACGGCTGATCCAAAGTATCTAACCTTTCTAAATTAATTTTTATTGAAGAAAAATTTCAAAATAAAATATTTAAAGGGAAAAAGAACACAAGAGGAAAATGGTGAGGAAAAAAAATGAAAGAATAAGGAAAGAGAAGAGAAACAGGTGGAATCATGAAACAAATGCCTCCCGATCTTCTTTACAGCAGTTATAAATGCATTAAAATGTTACTTTCTTTAAACTTGCATAACTCCCTTCTTTTAATGATCTCTAATGTTGTAAAAGAAAACTTTGTATTTGTAGTTTTAAACCGATTTAATAACATTGTTGCTATTTTATCCTCTTTTTTATATGACAGACTATTTATTAAAAGTGTTCAGTAAATAAAAAATAATCCAAAATGTTGGGAAAAAGAGAAATGGCTATAAATATCCTGGCTACTCTAGATCGGGGTTCTCAACCTTGGCAACTTTAAGACTTGTGGACTTCAACTCCCAGAATTCCTCAGCCAGCTTTGCTGGCTGAGGAATTCTGGGAGTTGAAGTCCACAAGTCTTAAAGTTGCCAAGGTTGAGAACCCCTGATCTAGATATTGGAGCAGTAAAGATCTCTTTGCTGCCATCTACTGGCTGCATGAATTTATGCAGTTCAGCTATTATATAGCCTCATAGAAGCGGAATGGGGAAGGTACCTTTCATTTACCATTAAACAGTCAATCAAGTACATGCATTTTCTCCTGCTCATAGAAGTATGCATAAAAATAATTTCACACTCATCTAGGTAAGTGACATTTGCTGTTGCCATAGAGTTTGAATTTCTTCTTACTAGGTCTTTTATCCTCCCTGGAGGCAAAAATATCCAGGGTCAAATTACCTTACTTTGGATACATCCATGCAAAGACACAGATCTCTGGAGAAGTCTACAATGCTGAGAAAGATGGAAGAGAATTGCCAACAGCAAGGTGGCTGGTGTCAATTACTGTGACGATGAGGACACTGTTGGAAGACTTACGGGACCAGGTTGGGGACAGAGTCTCCTGGAGAAAACCTCATTGATTGTGGTGGCTAAGAATTGATCTCCATAGTCCATAAAAAAAAAAAAGGCTCTCCAATTTAAGAAGCCTGCCAGCCCAGCAAAACACACTGCCCAAGTGCAATAATTCAAGAACTCCTAACAGCTGCAAGCACAGTGCATGGAGAGTTAATTGACCTATTTATTGCATATAATTGGGCACATTATTATAATTAAAGAAGCACTCCTTTTATGGGTTGCTATGCAGTTTTCCAGCCTTTAAGGTGGCTGTTGGGGAAGAATGGGCAAACACGTAGAGAAGGAAACATTTTTGCTAGCTGATGTTCTCCCACTTGGCCTCCAGAAACAGAATATTAATATTATTACAGCTCGTAATGCTGTAATAAAAAAAAGGTAGTGGATTAATTTGAGGATCCTAAAATAGGAAGGTTTCTTTACATGCTCAATGAATCTCTTTTTATGTTTTAAGTATGTTATTATTCTTAGCTGCGCTAATGGCCCTTTAGAAGGGAGGGAGAGAGAGACTATAAAAATAATAAATATTTTATTTTGTATTTTTATCCCATGTCTATCGTGAGTTCAGGGTGCTTTACATAATAGAAACCCTGCATGGTAGTTCAGGCTGAAAGATAACAATTCTCTCAAGGTAGGAACAGAAACCCCAGGCATCTTGAGTTTTATAAGAATACTATTCCCATCCTAACCATGACCCCAAACCTACAAATTGAATCAAAACTAATCCATCCAAACTTGGTAGTGTTGTGGCTAAATGTCAGCAGTGTGATTTGGCATTTAAAAACTCAAAACTAAGGATAAATAGCACAAGCTTCTTGTTAAGAGTCATCCACAGATTTGAAGTAAGACAGCATTGTTTTGTGTAAATCATGACGTGCCTCAACAGATTGTTTTTCCAATTCAGCAACTCTTAAGATGTATGGATTTCAACTCCCAGAATTCCCCAGGCACGAGAATTCCCAGAATTCTTGTCTACGGCATGCTAGCTGAGGAATTCTGGGGGTTGAAGTCCACCCATCTTTAAATTGCCAAGGTGGAAAAACCCTGCCTTAGCACAATGCAAAAGGCTTGTTCAAGAGGCCATTGCTTAATGCAGGGGTAGGAAACCTTGGCTCTTTTATGACTCGTGGACTTCAACTCCCAGATTTACTGAGCCAGCCATGCTGAGGGGAAAGGGAGAGGTTTCCAAGCTGAGCCATGCTGGATCAGGAACACTGGGAGTTGAAGTCCATGAGTCATAAAAGAGCCAAGGTTGCCTACCCTTGGTTTAATGCAATCATATACTATTCCCAGCTATTGACAAGGCTAACAGAATGGGCAAGGATTGCACAGTGTCTGTGCTGGGTAAGAAATTTGGGAGTTGTTGCCCAGCATGCCCAGATAGCATCAGGTTCAAGACTTCCACCTTATGTAATCACAGGCCACAAAATTTGTATGCCTAAAATGCACACAGCTGCTTGGCAACTTGAAGAGCCAATTGCTGTTGACAGCAGTATGCCAGATGGACCCATGATAAGACTCATTAGCGAGCTATTTTCTAATGTAAGGTGCTTCTGAGATCAAGCATTCAGCTGCTTCTCTTCGTCCCTTTATATATGTTATAAAATAACTTTCCCCAAATCATAATAACATCCCGGTAAAAGCCTCGTCTTGCATGATTTAGATATATGAGTTCTAAATGCACAGGAATTCTTGCTCAGATCATAAAACCCAAAAGGGAGCCTATGATTTAGACGCGGAACACGCAGCTTTATAGCCCCACTGAATGCAGACAGTCCTCGACTTACAACAATTTGTTTAGTGACCATTCAAAGTTACAACAGCACTGAAAAATATGACTTAACGACCGTTTTTCATAGTTATAACCGTTGCAGCATCCCCATGGTCAGGTGATCAAAATTCGGCCACTTCGGCCAGGGGTTCATATTTATGACAACTGCCGTGTCCCGGGGTCCTGTGATCCCCCTTCTGACAAACAAAGTCAATGGGGAAACCAGATTCACTTATCATGTTACTAACTTATGAACTGCAGTGATTCACTTAACTGTGGCAAAAATGTCGTAAAATGGGGCCAAACTCAATGTCTCACTAAACAACAGAAATTTTGGGCTCAGTTGTGGTCGTAAGTCGAGGACTACCTGCACACACCACTATGAATGTGTGTGTGAGACCACCTACGGTGGAAAGCTGAGCAGAAGCCTACCAACCTGTCAACGTTCTTTTTCTTGCAGTTACCCAATATTATTTCTACCATCTTTGAGTTTCTACCATCCCTGCTGCTCTCTTTGCTTGATTACTTTCATGAAGACATTTCATTACCCAAACTAAATAACACTGTAATTGCACTGATGACATTACCTAGTATGGGTAATAGAACAAAGAAAAGAACCAAGCTCAGAGAGCAACAAGGATTCCTCATTTCAGTCCTGAGCTACAAATATTTTCCTTTATTGCTACCAGTTTCCAATTATTTTCCAACACTCCCCCAATCCTGCCTCCATTTAATTGGCAAGCATTGTGGCAATTCTGGATTGTGCACACAGTTCAAAAAATTTATGCCAGAAGTGCTTCAGAACTTCGACAGCAAGCATCTTGAAAAATGGCTGCTACTGCTTAAAGCAGCAGCACCACTACTTTTTTTTTTTTTAAGCAATGTACAAAATGATCACCCCGAACTTATTGAAATTAGGCTGCAGGCTTGCAGGCATTTGGTTCAAAACATCAACCATTGTTTGGGGAGGGGGGGTTTAAAAGATGCTTTTTGCAAAGGGAAATAAGTGAGATGTGAAAACCAAGTCCACAATCACATTTGGGAAATCCCAAAATCTTTTCCATGTATTTAAACTCTGCATTTGTGCCATCTCGAGCATAAACTGTACCCTACCTCATATAACTTTGCAGCAGTTCTTAGCAGGCTTGTTTAACACTTAACGTGAATTTAAGGCCATGGCTATGTCAGGAGCACAGTTCGCAGGAACCCTGAATACCTGAAAATGAATTATTGCATTTTTTGCATTGAAAAGCTCTGCCGGAGTCACTCATTTCTGCCAGTTTCTAGGTGTATGGACTTCAAATCCCAGAATTCCATAGCCAGTATGGCCGTAGATGAGAATTCTGGGTATTGATGTTTATAGTTTTGGAAGTTTAGGAAACACTGCTCTAAGACTTCTGCAAGAGAACCCAAGTGGGTTATGATCTTGTTTGATTTTAAATATATCTTGCATGCAGAGGAAAATAGTAGCACTTAGACCAGCGGTTCTCAACCTGTGGGTCGCGACCCCATTTGGGGTCGAACGACCATTTCACGGGGGTTGCCAAACAATGCAGTCAGCCATTTTTTCCCTTTTCCTTAGCTGTGCTACTCCCTCTTATTCTATTGGCTTTTGAAAGCCAATAGAATAGCCTCTCTTGAATAGAGTCTAATTCTATTGGCTTTCAAAAGCCAATAGGAACTGTCCAGGCTGTCTCTGCCCTGCTGAGCCCGCCAAAAGTCCCAGTCTGCAAACGGTGCTGCAAGTTGTCTGCAGCAAAGGCGAGCTGTCTGGAAGTTTCCACCCCTCCCTGCTGAGCAACTACTAAAAATGTAAGTCAAAGAGGGCCAGGGGTGGGAGGTGGGAGGCCGGTGGGCGCAGGGAGGGTTGCTGGCGCACGTGGGGCCCGGCAGGTGCCTTACCTCCCTTGGGCTGGGCCAGCTGGTGGCCCAGCCGGTGGTCGCCCTGCGCCGTCTCTGCCCCTTGCCAGCTACGCCTCGGCCAGCGCAGGGGGTGGCACCACGCATGCGTGGCGCTCCCGGGCAGGGAAAGTCCTCGACTTACGACCGGTTGGGTAGTCCTCGACTTACGACTGGTTGGGAAGTCCTCGACTTACAACCAGTTGGGGGTCGCGGCATTAAAAAGGTTGAGAACCACTGACTTAGACTTATATATCCCCTCATAGTGCTTTACCGCAGAGTTCCCCAACCTTTTTGAATTGGCGGCCCAGAGGGAGGGAGGGGGAAAAAAGGGGATGGTTTTGTGGGAGGGCAGGTGTGCATGTGCGCACACATACACGCACAAGAGCACCTATTGCTCATACGAGTTGGGCTGAGAGCACCTACGAACCTCGCATGAGTGAGGCCACACCTGTCTGCGATGCTAGCATGTGGGGCCAAAAGCACCCGTAATGCTTGCAGGAGGCCGAGCACTTGCAATGGATGGAAACTAATCAAGGAGAGAAACAACCTAGAACTAAGGAGAAATTTCCTGACAGCAAAAACAATTAATCAGTGGAACAACCTGCCTCCAGAAGCGGTGAATGCTCCAACACTGGAAGTTTTTAAGAAGAGACTGGACAGCCACTTGTCTGAAATGGTATAGGGTTTCCTGCCTGAGCAGGGGGTTGGACTAGATTATCTCCAAGTTCCCTTCCAACTTTATTATTATTATTCCCCATGATTTAAAATAAAATCAGAGGGGAAGCAAGGCCTTCTCCAGCATGCCTGTAGAATCCACTGGTGGGTAATTATAGCCTTCCTGCTCAGCTAGACTAAGTCAGAACTTTAGCCACGCCTCCTTCAGGGAGTGTACTCCAGTTTTGACTTAGTCTACAGCTCAGCAGCATGCAAGTTTTGTGGCTCCTTAGCTAGATTAGGCCTAGTCAGCGTAATTGCCTTTTGTTTTTTTACTGCTCTAAATTAAAAAAAATTATTAGAAATTCAAATTTAATTGGATATTCTAAATTTGTTACTACAAATTCGGTTTCCAAACAAGATTGGCTGCCTGTTGGTATTAGGCCTTTGGGCCTAAGAGCCTGAGAGGCTCGGGCTGCATGCTTGCTTGGGGAACGTTCCCCTCGCTCGCTCTCAGCTGCTCGAGCGACGATCAGCGAATCAGCTCCCTTCCAAACGAGCCTTATTTGGGGAGGTTTTCTTCTCTCGTTGCGGCGGACGAAGCAGGCGGATCTGGATAGCAGCGCAGCTGCTCCAACGAAAGCACAAGTGCCTTTGGAGTGGGGGGAAGTGGTCCTGGTTGCCTTATAAGGGTTTGAGGGCTCTGTCATAGTTTCCCCGCTGTTTTTGCCTGATTGCAGGCATCGGAGGTTGTGGCCATTGACTGCGTGTGTGGGTCGCGGCCGTCATTTTGGGAACAGGTGAGGTTGCCATTTTGGGAAGGCGCGGCCGCCATTTTGCCTATAGGGTGTGGCCGGACAGATTCACGGAGGCCATTCGAAGGGCCTAGTCTGATTCTAGACCGTGAGCCTGCTTGCTCCGTCACAGCGCCTGCTGAGTCAGGCCTTACTGGGGGGAAAGAGAGCATAAGGATTTAATCTACAATAACGTGAACTCTCTCTCACTCTTTACTTCAGGGTGTCTTATTATTGCCAGTACTTATACATATACATGGTATAGGAACTTTAGCTGGTGTACCTTTCTACCTGGAGGTTACTTGAGCATATGGGCAGTTCATACCACCTGTTGCTACTTAGTTGTGACCTTTAGTCACTTGGCCTTGCAGACAGTTCTAGGAACTTGTCTGGCTGTGACTGTCATCGCATCAGTCCAGAGCGAGGGTCGGTTTCCCATCTCTGGCGGTCAGATCTGCGTCCTTGGATTTCTCCCCATCGTCTTATGCCGGATTATCCAGACAGCATGGCAGACAGTTCCTCGCCCCAGGCATACCAAGGCTCAGGCACCCCCCCATATTAACAAAGCGCAGATCTGTTGATTTGGAAGCGGGGGGGGGAGAAGAAAGCTAAAACTAAACACCTGTCTACAAGGGAGCCATCGAAGGCAGCCGAGCGAGAGGCCACGAGGAGGCACCAGGCGCTGGAGAAGGAGTTCTCCAAGGCTCAAATCCAGTGAGGCTGAAGTGGTTTCCCCCGCCCCATTGGACACTTCTATTCCCTTTGAGCCGCAATTGGAATCTGGGCAGGCCCCTAGGGCATGGTCTCCTCGGGGGGAAACTGAGCAGGTTGGTTCCCCTCGCTCAACATCATCCTCACCTGTACACCAGGGTTCTGCAGTCACACATGCCGAGGCAGGGGGCAGTTCCAGGGATCAGCATAGTCAGTGGTCACAACAATTCCACTCCTTTATGCAACAGGCATTTGACCAATTTATGTCTTCTTCTAGGAGTCAACCTCCTTCTCAACCCCCAATGCCTCCCCTTGCGCTCCCTCTCCGAGCGGAACGGGCCACAACCCAGGGTTCTGGCATTTCAGAGGCCTCTTCGCAGATAGGAGAGGAGGGGTCTGTGGACCTAGAGATGGCTGACATCCCTCTGTCGGAGGATGAGGAGGCTGCACCGGAACAGGTTTCCACCTCAGGGCTGTTTGACCTCTCCCTATTCTGTTCTCTCCTTCTCAAGGCCTGTGCCATGGTTAACCTTTCCTCGGCAAAAGAGGTCAAACCCGACACCTCTAATGATGACGATGAATCCAATCCCCTTTTCACTGTATAGGTGGCAGAGGACAAACAGATTCCTTGTCCAAAGGTTTTTTGTTCCACGGTGCAGAAACAGTGGGAATCTTTAGCAACTGTTCCCTCCCCTAACAATACAGAGAAAAAATTGTTTAATGTTTCCTCCTCCTTTGCGTCTCTCTTGGACGTACCATCGGTGGATGCCCCCTTAATCTCTCTTTTTTCCACTTCTGCCATTCCAGGAGACATGGCTGAGGCCTTGAAGGCGGACGATAAAAAATTTGAATTTTCCCTTCGTCGGGCACACCAATCCTCAGCATGGTCAATTAGAGCCGCCACTTCGGTTTCTTTCTTCGCAAGGGCCTCTATCATGTGGCTCCGGGAGCTCCAGTCGATTGTTCCGCCCGAGCAGGTACGCACGCACCAAACATTGACCAAATTACTGACTACAGCAGAGTACATGGCGGACTCTTCTCTCTATGCCACGAGGTACTCAGCCAGATCTATAGCGGCAACTGTGGCCTCGCGCAGATTTCTCTGGCTAAAACAGTGGAGGACAGACTTAAAGTCTAAATGGCACTTGTCCACTTCCAAGTACACAGGTTCCCACTTATTCGGTCCTATTCTTGAGCTGCACATCATTGAAGGCAAGGACAAGCGCAAAATTCTGGCGCACCCATCCAAAAAATCAGATAGGCAGCCACAACAGGAGTTCCGCAGAGAGGGCTTCTGCCCGAGCGGCTCCTGGGAATGGCGCGGAGGGCAGTCCTGGGATTGGTCCAGAGGCTCGCGAAGCTTCCCTCCCAGGCAGGATCGCCAACAGGACCGCCCGAACACAGCCAGGGGCCAATTCCAATCCAAATGACCCTTTAGGGGTGCGGGAGGCCGTCCTTACAGACGATCAAAGTGACGCCAGGGACAACGCTCCCATTGGAGGTCGCTTGGCGAGGTTCAGCGACATTTGGGAAACAACCACCGACTCTTGGGTAAGGGACACCATAAGAAATGGCCTAGCCCTAGAGTTTTACTCTCCCCCTCCAAGTCGCTTCATAAAGTGCCCAGTTTCACGCAACCCGTCCAAAGCAAGGTTGCTAACATTAGCAATAGACCATCTAGTAGAAATTGAGGCAATAGAACCGGTACCACAGGAACATAGAAAACAGAGGTTCTACTCCATCCTGTTCGTGGTTCCCAAGGCCTCGGGAGGTTGGAGAGCTATTCTCGACCTAAAAAGTCTAAATCACTTTGTAATTTACAAAAGGTTCAAAACGCAGTCCCTCAGATTCATATTGGCCAGCATCAGGAAAGGGGACTTCCTCTCATCCATTGACCTAACAGAGGCATACCTACATATTCCAATTCTCCAGGAACACCGAAGATTCCTCCGATTCTGTTACACGCACTGGCATTATCAATACAGGGCCCTTTCATTTGGCCTATCCTCAGCCCGAGTATTCACAAAGGTGCTGGCCGTCTTGGCGGCCTACCTTTGCACATTGCCGGTGCGCTTACAATGTTACCTGGATGACATCTTAATCCAGTCCAGCTCCCTCCAGTCGGCCCAGGCAGACCTACAGGTCACGCTACACACCCTTCAGGTTCACGGATTCTCGGTGAACTACAAAAAGAGTCACACCGTTCCCACAAAACGATTGCTTCATCTAGGAGTGATCATACATTCTGACTCATGCATGGTTTATCTTTCCCAGGAGCGTCGGGTCAGCATCCGACAGCTCGTACATGTCATTCGGAGACAAAGATCGGTTCCCCTCGTGCAGCTGTCCCAGCTTCTGGGAAAGATGGTTTCGTGCGTGGGGATCGCTCCCTGGGCCAGACTCCACTCCAGGAATCTACAATGGTTCCTCCTTCCCTTGCAAAACAGAACCTCGGTTCGTCCACCAGAAAGGTCAGGGTCCCTCATCACATCCTATCTCTCCTGTGGTGGGCCTCATCAGCAATGTCCAAAGGGACACTTTTCAGAGAACCCCCCAGGATCACAGTAACTACGGACGCCAGCCTGTTCGGCTGGGGAGCCCATCTTCAGAAACATCTCGCCCAGGGGAGGTGGTCAAGACAGGATTTAACACACAATATAAATTGGCTCGAGCTCAGGGCCATACATTTAGCTCTCCTTCACTTCTCCTGTCTCTTCGCGGGTCGTCACGTCCTGGTACTAACGGACAATGTGGCAGCCAAGGCCCACGTGAACAAACAGGGAGGGACCAGATCGGGGGCACTCATGCAGGAGGCCCGGGATCTGGGCCTATGGGCGGAGTCAATCCTAGATTCCATCAAAGCGGAACACATCTCAGGGGAAGCAAATCGCCAAGCGGACTCTCTCAGCAGAGTCACAGTAGATCATTCAGAGTGGAGGCTGGATCCGGCTCTATTCAAGGAGATCTCGGACAGGTTCGGCCACCCTCACCTGGATCTCTTCACGTCTCCCGCGAATGTCCAGCTTCCCCAGTTCTTTTCCAGGTTCCCAACAAGGGGAGCGGAGGGAACGGACGCTCTGCGGTGCAAATGGCCGAAAGAGCTACTTTATGCCTTCCCTCCACTCCCGTGACTGCAGGCAACAATCCGCAAATTATTACTGGAAGGGACGGAGATAATATTAATTGCTCCGCATTGGCCATGGCACCCGTGGTTTGCAGACCTTGTAGACCTATCACTCTCGCCAGCGTGGAAGATTCCCCCGGACCGAGTGTCTCTCAGCCAGGGGAACCTTCAACATATGGACCCTCAGTGGCTCCAAGTAGCCGCATGGCACTTGAGCGGGAAGGTCTAATTAGACAATCCTATTCGGCGGGGGTGATATCAATAATCCAGGCTTCAAGACGTCCTTCAACTAATAGAATATATGACGCCACGTGGAGGAACTTCTCCAACTGGTGCAGTAAACACAACCTGACACCCCTTTCGGTCACTATCCCTAACATCCTGGAGTTCCTCTTGGAGGGTATAAATAAGGGACTGGCGCTCAACACCATCCGCAGGCAGGTGGCGGCCTTGCAAACGGTCCTTTCCTGTGATAACCTTGCTCCCTTATCACAACACCCGGCTGTAAGTGCCTTTTTGAAGGGGGCGGTTACAATCAGGCCGCCTGTAGTCCATCATTTTCCGTCCTGGGACCTGTCCAAGGTCCTACAGGCATTGACTTCACCGCCACTCGAGCTCCTTGATTCTTGTTCACTTCGCTACCTTTCCTTCAAGGTGGCCTTTCTGGTGGCCATCACTTCGGCTAGGAGAATTTCAGAGCTAGCTGCTTTCTCAGTTCGTAGGGACTTGTGTACCTTTTCAGAAGACAGGGTCACCCTACATTTGGACCCTTCCTTTGTTCCAAAGGTTAACACTTGGTTCCATAGATCGCAGGACCTAGTCCTTCCTAACTTTTGTCCGCGCCCTTCCCATCATCTGGAGAGACGATGGCATACATTAGACGTACGCAGGGCCCTGCTCCATTATGTCAAGAGGACCTTGGCCTTCCGTAAATCGGAGGCGTTATTGGTTTCCTTTCAGCCATCGTCCATGGGTCAGAAGGTTTCTTCTTCGATGATTGGCAGGTGGATCAGGGCCTGTATTGCCAGAGCTTACGTCTCATTGTCACTTCCAGTTCCCTCAAACATTACAGCTCACTCCATACAGAGTGCTGCCACCTCCGCGGCCTGGCTCACTCAGGCCTCTGTGGAGATTTGTAGGGCAACGACCTGGTCTTCCCCTTCTTCCTTTGTCAGACATTATAAGATAGACAGATTTGCCACAGCAGATGCCTCGTTTGGCAGGAGAGTGCTGCAGCAAGTTGTTTCTTCTCGGGAGACACTAGCCTAGACTCCCGCCCGTAGGGACATGTAGGGCTTTGGTATGTCCCACCGGTGGATTCTACAGGCATCATGCTGGAGAAGGGGCGTTGTCTTACCTGAACGCCTTTTCTCAGCATGATGATGTAGAATCCACACCCTCCTCTAGCAGTCTAGGCGGGTGTCTTAGATATTTTTTCAGGAGCCATTGCGTCAGACTTCATACTGGATGCTTCGCCTCGTCAAAACTGGAGGACACTCCCTGGAGGCGTGGCTAAAGTTCTGACTTAGTCTAGCTGAGCAGGAAGGCTATAATTACCCACCGGTGGATTCTACATCATCATGCTGAAAAAAGGCGTTCAGGTAAGACAACGCCCTATTTCTTCCTCTGGACATAAGGTAGCCTAAATACAGGTAGTCCTCGACTTACAGCAGTTCATTTAGTGACAATTTGAAGTTACAACAGCACTGAAAAAAGTGACCTATGACCATTTTTCACACTTATAACCACTGTAGCATCCCCATGGTCACATGATTTACCTTCAGATGCTTGACAACTGGTTCATATTTATGACGGTTGCCGGGTCCCAAGGTCATGTGATCAACTTTTGTGACCTTCTGACAAAGTCAAGTCAATATGGAAGCCAGATTCACTTAACAACCATGTTACTAATTTAACATCTGATGTGATCCACTTAACAAATATGGCAAAGAAAAGTTGTAAGGTGGGGCAAAACTCGCTTAACAAATTTCTCGCTTAGCAACATAAATTTTGGGCTCAATTGTGGCCGTTAAAGTCGAGAACTACCTGTACTGTTGTGCTCAGCTCTTTAGCCACAATTTGCCTTTTGCCATCACTGCCTTGGCTATCCAAGAAATCAGTTTTCAGTCTACAACACACCTACACAGCAACTTTTCCAACATCCAAAATGGCAGCCACTGAAGCCTGCACAGATATATGACAAGTGTTTCATTAATGAGCCATACACAGACCCGGGAGTGAATTCTTACCAGCATGCAAACACATGTGGGGAAAAATGCACGCGCAGGAAACTGCCGTGCTTTCCCCCCCACAAACCTCATAACCTTTTGATACACTTTATCCTAATGAAGCAGCCAGGTCATCCACTTTTGACTTAATGCCTCACCTACCTAAACAGATAATATGCTTAAGTTCCTTCCTATCTCTTCTGTCTTTGTCAGTTCTTTCTCCTTTTGATCTACCTGTATTTGTTCTTACCTGGTCTTTGACCATGTAATGTGTTATTAGAAAATAGTTGCTTATATGAAGGAATTTTCCAATGAAGAAACTTTATGTCAGTATCTAATGGTTAAACTTATAAATGTAAAATGTCAGCATTTAATGGTAAAGCCTATGTATGTAACAAGTATATAAGAAGCAATAAACTCAGTTTGTCAAGCTGTGTCCTGCAGCTTCAAACCTCTGCTCAAGACATGCCAGTGTCTTTTTCTTAGCGTCTTACAACCACAGCCACATCAACCATGTTCCATAGTTGCCACATCATGTGGAGAAAAAAAAAGACACCGGGTTGATGTTTTGAGGCTTACTTTAAATGGACCTTGTAATCTTCCTTGGATTTACTCTATTAATGGAATGTGATATTTAGTACTGCTTACACAAAACTCTGTATTCTGAAATAGCTGCTCAGTTTATTTAAAGTGAAACTTTAATGTATGATACTTGCTCACACAGCAAGGCTTTGGTCTATTTAACATACCTAGCTGGTTCCCTCTGATAGGTGCCCAGTTTGTATGTTCTCTGCAACCAGAGGTTCTCACTGACATGAGAGTGCCATAAAAGCAGCCTTGAACAAGGTCTGTCAAGGCAATCATTCCTAGCCATCTTCCATAAATGCTACGGCTGCCAGTCCAGATGTCCCAGTCAGCATGGCCTCTTGTAGGGAATCCTGAGACTTCTCATTCCAACACACATGGAAAACACTGTATTGGAGAAAGCTGGATTACAGACAGAAGTTCTACTAGCAATAGCACACATACCACCCTATGTAGTGCTTTACAGCACTCTCTGGGCAGTTTACGCTGTAGAAGCACTATTTGCATATTACCCTCAACAATCTGGATCCTCATTTTACAGGCCTCAGAAGAAGGAAAGGCTGAGTCAATCTTGAGCTCCAACAGGATCGAACTTCAGCCTGTGGGCAGAGTTTGCCTGCTACTGTGCTACCAGGGCTCCTAATACAACAAATGAAAAGTAGGGTATTTATGGTGCTCCAGTTATTGCCTCATCAATTCCCAGGGGTATCCCTACTATTGACCAGGCTGGCTGGGCAGCTGAGAGACGTAATATAACAGTGCTTCAGGGTCCATGGATTACCCACTCCTGCCTAGACTGTATATTTGCCTCTTCCTCAACAATTCACGAGGCATCTTTCAGCAAAAGCTAAAACATGTTCTCTATAGTTAAAAAATATATATGCCTAACTAGCCAAACTAGAAAAAGCTGTAATCTCATGTCATATTCTGCTGTTCAATTTGTACAATCAAATGCAACTGTCTTTTTGCAATAGCAGTATTGAGGTCCCACAGGAACTCCATCAGCAATCCTTTCAGCAGATTCTCCATAGGAACAAACTGTAAGACCTGCTGGGGGGACTTGGAGTCGAGTAGGGTCCTCATAAGTTTATTCAGCTCTTGCAAGTATTGGAAAACTGAGTCTGGAAGACCTTGGTATCCAGCACAGAGCAAGACAGCATTGGTCCTTAGAGGCTGAGACGATGTGGAGCAAGCAAAGGAAACATGCTGGAAACAGTTCTGCAAGATGAAGACTAAGCCAGCCATAAAGCGTGTGAGGCAAGAAAGGATGGGCAAAACCAACGCATCTCCCTTTTGAAGCTGAGGAAATGCACCCAAGAGGCATTCTAAAAAATGCAGCTGATATTTGGGCTCTCCGTCGTGTAGTAAAGAACAGCTAAAAGTCAAGAGAGATGTTGACTCCACGTTTTTAACTTCCAAGCCAGACCTACTTTCATCATCATAAAACAGTGGGAAGCCTAAAACCAAGCACTTTTTTCTTTGGCTTGTGCAATCGTTATCTGGAATATATTCACAATATTCCATAAGTTCTGATAATTCAGACAGCACCGATGATGCTGTAAGAACACAGCAAAATTGGCATTCTGCGTACGTTGTTCTTGTAAGATCATCGTTAATAGTTTGGCCAACTAAAGATTTTTCAATGGCTTCATTGAGGCTCTTCAATATCTCACCGTCACAGAAGGGAGAAAATTTAACGCTTGGCAATTGCTGGCCTTCCAAGGTATACCATAAACGACAGTTGAGGTTGCCAGGGGCTCCTTCTAAAACACAGCCCTTCCCAACATTACCGAGAACGTGTTCATCAATCCACTGGTTAAGGCATCCTTTTACTACCTTGTCTTCCCAGGACAGGGATTCCAGCAGTTTTCTCTCGTTGTAGGTGCAGAAATACTTGTTCCTCTGTCCAAACCATTTGGAATTCATGCTATAGCCAGCGTGAGGCTTCTTCACCAGCCAGTTATTTCGGGAAATAGGTTTTAATTGGAACCTCTGCAAGAAATATTTGACACAGCAGTCCCGCAAAACGTTTAACCTGGCCTGCTCCGCCTCGTCCATATAGTCAAAGAGTCGGAGGTTTTCTGAAATCGTCTCCGTTTGGTGCTTGTGAAAGAATAAACAGCATTCTTCATGGACCTTGAGAAATGACTCAGGAATCAAGTGCTGGGGAAACAGAGCTTTTGTCACCAGTTCTAACCCAAAGTTCTGCAGCATCTTAGATAGGACGAAGTGAATGGCCTCCTGGCCCAAATAGCGTAGGCAAACCACATAGACCTCAGAGTTCCCCGCTTTACTCGTAGCAGGTTTAAAAACATGAACCTCCTCAAAGGAACAATTGAGGAGAAATAGCAAATTAACCGAACTGTGTTCAAACAAGGTAAACATCTTCAGAACAAAGGAGCCTCCATGACCCAAAGTCATTAGAGCAGTGACAGTTTCACAGTAATGCAACGGAGAAACTAACGTCTCTTGCTCACCTGGGTTGCCCTGGCAATCAAAACTCCCATCCGAGGTGACCAAATGAACGGTGGCCATGTTGCTTATGAAATGCTGCAACCCCGTGAGGTGATTTAGACTCGTGACATCTCCAGTATTCTCTGGACCAAAATACCACCAGGGTAAAGTATTGGCAATAAGCCGGTCATCCATAATCATCATAAGGGTATCGTTTGCTTCATGATAGGGATTCAAGGTATTGGCGACCCAGTTCCAATCACAAGGGATACGGTGAGACTTCAGATAATGGTTGAGGCTGGCTATAAAGGCGCCAGGGGCCTCACACAGATGAACTGAGTTGAGTTCGCCATTTTGTAGCGCGTCGCTCGGGAGAAGAGGAAAACTGCAAAGGACTTCGTGGAATTTGCACCAAGCCTGAGTGCACAACTCAGCATTGACCGACTTCTTGACGTGGGCAATAACTTTCCCTGCTTTGTTGGTGAAGGAGGTGTGCTGATGCCACTCATCCAGTTGCTTATCACTAAGTTTGTTCTTGACTTCATTCAAGGAATCCTTGAGAGCCTCAAGTGAACTGAATGCTTTGTGACTGGAGGTAAAAACGTGGCCGGGATCAGGCAACTGCCATTCATTGTTGGCTGGTTTGGTATATGAAAAGGTCTTCTGAAACAGTTTTTCAATTTCAGCAAGGATATCTGTGCCAAACTGGTCAAAATTTATAGACTGCTCATCATACGTGGCCTTCTGTCTGTTCATTTTCAGATCCAGGAAAATCTAGAAAGAAAATGAAGAGTTTAAAGACCAAAGAAATGAAGTAATGATTTAAGAACTCAATAAAACACTTCCTTAACTTTTCATTTAGTGCAAAAAGAAAAAGAAATTTCCCCTATGCATTGAGCATTTCAGCTTTCAAGAAAAGATGAAACAAATATGAAAACAAAAACTTATATCCTAGTAATCAGGCAGATGAGGCGTTCTTGCCGTACTCTTCCTATTCAAAACACTTTCCCCCCCCAAACTGTGTATTGAGGTTAACAAATCCCAATATTTTAAGTACTGTGATTCAAGAACAGCAGAGAATTCTGAGGGATGTGATTGTAGTACACACAGTATACTTAAATGGGAAGGCTGACTCTGAATGAAAAGCATGTTAAGCAGCAGAAAAGACTGAAACCTTCTAATGAGAATTTAGCATTTATTCTCAATGTAAAGAAAACTTATGAGATCTGTTTTTCTTTTTAAAAAATAAAATCAAAAAGGGAAAAGTAAATTATATAAATGCAGACAGTGATTGCGATTTTTATTTATTATTTAGTTATCCACCTTTATTATTTTGATAAATAACTCAAGGTGATGAACATACATAATAATACTTCTTCTTTCTCCTATATTCCCCACAACACCCTTGTGAGGTGGGTTGGGCCAAGAGAGAGAGATTAGCCCAAAGTCAGCAAGCTGGCTATCTTGCCTAAGGCAGGACTGTAATTCATAGTCTCCTGTTTTCTAAATAATTTTAGATTTAGATTTTATGATAATAAATAAGACATTAAAATAATCTCCATGGTGGACAGTTATGCTAAAAGTATTTTGAAGTTACCTCAAGATGTATAAGCATTTAAATTTGTCCACTGCAATAATGGGATTCTCAAGTGATTAAGTTTATTGAATTACGCAAATGCCACATGGGAATAAAAGCTACCCAACCAAGTTCCATTTCTTCAAGAGATTCCAACTTCAAAGAATTTAAAACAAAAATGTTGCCAGCTGGGATGACACCAAAAGAAGAAATACTAATATGAAATTAAATATGCTAAATAACAAAAAGCAACAAAGGTCAGTCATTGTTTAGAAACCTTTTCCAGCATTTTTATATAATAGCTCAGATGCCAAAAAAATGTACCAAATCTCATCCTTTCAGCTATTTAAAATATTATTGTATTTGAAATCAATGGGAACATTATTTATGAAAATGATGCTCTATAATTGGTGTATCTATATATCTATATTCTGTAATAACTATTCTAATATCTCTCAAAAGGACAGTCGGAAACCATTTACAATGTGCTAATTTAAAATTTCTGTAGCTCATATTATACCTCACATTTAAAACGGCAAGTTTTTCCATTTACTTCTAGAATAATTTCAAAATAAGACCACAAATATAAAAGAAACTGGAAAGCCAGATTGGTCTAATGGAGAAGGCATCAAGCTATAAACCAGGAGACTAATTCTAATCCTGCTTTAGGCCTGAAAACTGATTGGCGACTTTGGGCCAATTACTCTCTCTCAATCCAACTCACCTCACAGAATTGTTTTGTGTGAAAAATAGGAAGACGAAGGAGTATTAGATACAGTACGTTCACCGCCTTGAGTTAATAAAAAGAAAGATAGAATAAAAATAAAACATAATCTTACCAGTTCATAGATCCTGCTGAACTTAATGTACTTTACATGCATACATGAAGAAGAATGTACAATGGCTATAAAATCCTAAGCACGTCTAATTAAAAATAGTTTTCATAAAGTACAATGATTTACTCACAGATAAAATGAATTTTGGTTTACTATAGAAGAGGGTTTTTCTTTGTTGTTTAAGTACCCACCTGTTAGAAGGAATGCATTGATTACTGTTCCGAATCTGGTTGCAAATGCTGTAGATAAGTCCAAGTTCTACCTATTATGGAAAAGAATTCCAGTTTCTGCATGAAATAATCAGTCAGTTTCTGTTTTTATAATGTATTTTCTAAGTTTGCTGTAGTGCATTAAATAGCTTCAGGGATCCCAGGTAGATGCTCTAATCCAGGGGTGTCCAACCTGGGCAACTTTTAACACTTGTGGACTTCAACTCCCAGAATTGGGGGATTCTGGGAGTTGAAGTCCACAAGTCTTAATTGTCAAGATTGGACAACCTTGCTCTGAGATCTCACAGCATCTGGCCAGATCTCGGCAGCCTTTGATGAACAGACAGTATCTCTAAGGATGTTTAAAGTTTAAAAATATATGGACCAGACCATCCTACCAATAGGAGCCACTCTTTTCGACATGACTTAACCCACCTCCCGAGCCCCTCTTCAGCTTTTCTAACTTGGCAACTCTCAAAACTCAACTTCGGCTGCCACCATACCCTTTCAACAGACCCCCTCTCCTAGGGCAGGGTATTCCGGAAAAAAAAACTCCCCTTATTTTTACAACTTCACCTTCTTTAAAAACAATTCTTACAATCACGCCTAGACTGAAACATCGTCCAACTGATGCACATGCGCACTTCCGCCTGTTCAGTTCCCGAATTATTCCGAGAGCGTCTTTGAACGCACGCGCACCTCAAGGAGAATGTCGCTGCGCGTGCGTAGTCTGCCGCGTGAAAAACAAAAGCTGCTGGCGTTTTTTAAACAGACGCACCTGCGCAGAAAGACTTTCTCCGCGAGAGCCCGCCCTCGGCTCCCGCCGCTTCTAATTGGACGAGAGACTAGCGAGGCGGGAGGGCGCGCGTTCTGAGCTGGCAGTTGATGGAGCGGATGTGACGCGGGCGGAAGCGGCTTAGCAGAAGCTGTTTGAAGAGATGCCCCTGAGGGTGAAGGAAGAGTATGGGGTTTGGTGCGTACGTGGGTCTGTCGTCCTTATGGGGTTGAGGACCGGGGAATTAATGGTTAGAACAGTTAGTCAGTGGAACGACTTGACTCCAGAAGTTGTGGGTGCTGCAACACTGGAGGTTTTTAAGAAGAAACTGGACAACCATTTGTCTGAAATGGTGCAGGGTCTCCTGCTTGAGCAGGGGGTTGGACTAGAAGACCTCCAAGATCCCCTTCAATTCTGTTATTCTGTAATTCGGGGCCGTGTCCGAGCTCTCTCTGAGCAGCGATGCTTCTTCGATGAACCTGAAGCAGTCACGTTCTCTCAGTGGGGCCACACCACAGGATTGTTGTGGGGCTAAAAGTCGGAGGAGGGTGTAGGAGTTCCCTCTTAAGCTCCTTGCGGGAGCTTAAAGGGAACGTAAATAAAAGCAATAATGAATACTTATTTTATAATATTGTGATATTCGCACCGGTTTACCGCGACCTGGCTTGTGGGTGACCCCCAAGAAATGGAATTAAAATCGGTAACTGCGTGTGAAAGGGGTTGTGCGATGACAGCGAAGTAAAAAATAAATAAAATCCAAGGTCTTATTGAAAATCTGCTAAATTTAGCCAATAATGGCCATTGTAGCCAAGTGGAGAATATGTTGGAGTGTTGTCATGGTGACCCAGGTGCAATTATACCATTAACCATGGAAGTTCCCTGGATGATTGTAGGCTGCTCATTTTTTCTCAGTTCAATTTACCTCACAGTATTTTTATGGGGAAAAATGAGAGATGGGTGCCCTGTGTACCATTCT
Organism: Bothrops alternatus; assembly: GCA_034064705.1. Lineage (NCBI taxonomy): Eukaryota > Metazoa > Chordata > Lepidosauria > Squamata > Viperidae > Bothrops > Bothrops alternatus. Next base: position 4,465,418 of record JARGCV010000217.1, read on the forward strand.
TTGAACTCTTGGAAGAAAAGCGAGATATAAATCTAATAAAATAGTATTGCGTGAATTTAAGTTTGGCCCTGTGATGTAACTTCTTGTTTTTGAAATGTCCTTTATAATCAGTTGCAGAATTGAGATTTGTGGCACTATTAAGGCTAATAAATCTCAAGAAATGCAACATTTAATAATTTAATTGAAGCTTGAATTGTGCATGCAGCCATCTTTAAGATGGCAAGGGCAACAGCATAAATAGATTTTCTTTAATATAAAATGGTAAGCTGGATACACTTTAGTTTTATCAGCAGTAAAGAAAAGTTAATATCTTTAAAGCTAACAATCATGTATAAGAGAATCTAAATGCATGACATGGTCACTTCATAGAGTTAGCAAAAAAACAATAGAATTGTTGAACTGATAATGTCCCAGCCAATATAGATCACTCTCTTTGTAGTTTTGTCTGGAATTGGTGAATAATTGATGGATTCTGCAGCAAACCTTATTTGATCTGGGAAAGGTGATTTGGAACACATGTTGGTACGCATGCATGTTGCATCTTTAGCATCCCCTTAGATCAAGATGCAACTTTTTAAAATAATTACTATCAGATGTGATGTGCTATATCACCTTTTCTACTGTAAATCTGGGTTGCTGCATAGTACTAATAACATTTGCTAAATGCGCATTGAAAGCAGAAACAGGAAGGAATCTGTACAGAATAAAGTGAAAGTGTCTTCCTGAAATTGAGCTCAGCTCCTGGCTATATCTTATAATTTTCTGGGTAACAATATAGAAATGGCTTCTTTTCCCCGTCTTGCATTATGGTTTTAGCACTTGGGAAATCTAGTCTTCAGCACTAGGATTTCCTTGTGATATTGTATCCATTCCAGCCCTGTTTAGCTTTTTCAAGACAAGCAATAGGATCAAGGTCTGTAGCTATTCCATTGATCTGCATACTTGTAACTTGGATTATTTCAGTAATAATAAAGCATTGCAGAAAGAATCAGAGGACCATCCAAGAAAGTTGTAATGGGCAATGTTGCTTAATTAGAAACCACTTTTTTCTAGTACTGGTACTTTACCCATGCAAATCTATTCTTGGATAACCTTAAGGGGCACTATAACTTGCTATTAAGGAAATTAACAAATAGTGTACTTGGGCCAGGTGTGTCTATGCTTCCTGAGCAACTATATCCTGGATTGTCTAGGAGGCACCATTTCTGCAAGGGGAAGATTTGTTTATAAAATGAAAAAGTCAAGTTTTTTAATGGTTAAATAACACGTAAGCGTTAATGTAGTATTCTGCATTTACTTTGTGTGTGCGCGCACACGTGCATTTTATTAGTGAAATTGTTATTACAGATAAACTCTGGCTGTTAGTAAAGTGATAATTACTACTTGTATTTCATTTATGTCTGATCCCACTTAAGATATGTGTATGCATCTTATAAAATCAATGGATTCATTCATGTCTCTTGAATTTGGAATCCATAAAAGTTTATATCATTTTGTAGCCTTCAAGATGCCACAAGCTTTTCTTTCCATAGTAGGTTGCAGTGCTGGATGTTTCTCAATTAATTTGCATTGCTGTAGAAATGCAGAGCTTTGGATTGGCCTTACAGGTAGTTCTCATTTGCTGACCACTTGTTTGGTGACCATTCTAAAGTGTAATGGTGCTGAACAGGTGGTACTTACAACCAGTCCTCAAAGTTCTGGCAGTTATAGCACCCCTGCAGTGTCCTGTGGTCACATGATTTCTATTTGTGATCTCCCTGCTAGCTTTTCACAAGCAAAGTCAGTGGGGAGGCCCGTTGTTCTGGTAAGTTCCCCCGGGTGTCCTGTACTAACCCTGGATCACACACACAGGCCTTCCAGTGCTCACAGAGGCATCCCAAACCCTCTCCCACACTTCAACTCACACCAGGCCTCCTCTCCCTATTCTTCTGTGGCACCCCCATGCTCCTTAAATGGGATTCCCACCACCTTCTGCTTAACCAGATGTCTTAGGGTTATTACAGCAATAGGAATTATCATTGCTAAGTGATGCAGTCCCATGATATCACATTTTACAACTGCGTTGCTTAGTTACAACAATCCCCATTCCAACTGCCATTGTAACCTGAGGACTACCTGCATTTACTTTTGTGGGGATTTTTTGAGAGGATAATTACCTAATAAATATGCTTTTCTCTTTTCCCTTTTCTCTGAAAGGGAACTTACACTTCTCTTAACTATATGGAAGCATTGCATTACGAAATAATAGATAATCAAAATAGTAGAAAATAATGTTTTGGAAAGATCCAAAGATCCAACTGTATTTGTAATATCAAGGAATATATCTGCTAAGCTGCTAAGACAATCTTGTTGGAGTGCTCTGAAAGCCTCAAGGATTAATTAAAAAAGATCTTGAGAAGTTTATTGATTGAAGCTTTTTTGAAATTATATCCATTAGTGCCCTCTTCAGCAGCTCTTTTCTTTTGAAGCTGTTGTTGCAGCACTTTTTCTTTTAAAATACGTATTAAATTATCCTGTGCCCATTTGTTCACAAGAGTATCTGCAGCAGTGCGCTGAAGCTGTGGGCAACATATTCTTTAAAATACACATGTCCTTGAGATGCTTTTAAATTGTGTATATTTGCCACCCTCAAAACTCTGTTTTTCAGACCAGCATTTCTATGCCTTTCGCTTGAACTGAGAAATTTGAAAACAGAGTATGGCTGAAAACAGAATAGAAATACACTTACCCAATTCAATACCCATCATTCCTTATATTTTTACCTTTAATGCATATTGAATAACTTTAAAAGCATTTTGTATGAAAGGTCAGAAGCCTTCTTGCCTTTCTTTCAGATTACCTCTTGTAACGAAATAAATGGACTACTATGTTTTCAGTGTATTTTTCCTTGGATACAGATGTCCATACACAGCACTGAAGTGGTTGAAAGGTTGATGAGAAACAAAACAACCTCTATGAGCCATGAAATGAACTTTAAGAGAAAAGCTACAAAGCCCAGTGGATTTTTTTAAAACTTGCATAATCATTCTGTATACCATTAAAATAACCTTTCCCCCTTATTTTACTGTATATATATACACAATATAATATAAATATACTGTACATATACTGTATATAATACTACTGTATTAACTTTTTGACTGAGATATATTGAGGCTAAGCATGTTTCCCTTGTCTTGGTAAATGCAGCATTGAATAGTAATTGTAACCAACAATGAGAAGAAAAGTGGCAGGAAGACTTAGACTTAGTCCTAACGAAGAAGCTCAGCTGTTGAAAGAAGAACACGAAAGAAGAAGAAAATTAAGGCTACAACAGGTGTGTTTGCATTGGGAGGAGTCATTTATCTTTGAGCAATTAAAAAAGCAGAAACTATATGCAGCTGTTAAGTATATGGCAACAGTGCATTCTGTGGAGTGGGGCGAGATCTATACTACCCTAGAGCTGCAGAGGTGTCTGGGAATAATCCTTTACATTTTCCAGTGATCTTTAACCTCTTCCTGGCTCCAGATTTAGGAGGAAGGATGGGATTTTCTGTTCACTGTTTCCATGCCAGCCAAGTAGACAAAATGTACTGTATCATAAATCAGCATAATCTGGGAAGGGAATATATGACACTAATTTCTTTATTGCTAAGATCTCTGCACAGAGTTAAATTGGCAAATCCAATTGAGGCATGAAGTTAGGATTAGAAAGCAGGGAATTACTTTTCACCAAAATAAATGGATGACATAGCCCAGTTATTTATTTAATTTATATACTGCCTGAATCAACACTTTTGTGGTTCACAAGTTAAAAAAAATTAAAACAGTGAAAAAGACATAGAAGAATATAGTGGTACCTCCGTACTCGATTGCTTCAAAAGTCATTTAATTTGGTATCTATGCATTTTGATGCGAAAACGTTGCCCCGATACTTATTGTTTGTTTGATACTTGACACACTGCAATAGGAAGTGGGGGATAATGACAGAGAATGGACAGGAAGTTGGCAATGTTGGGAAGGACACTGCAAAAGGAAGCAGGGGACGGCTGCAGAGGGCAGACAGGAAGTCAGCCATGCTGGGAAGATCACAGACATAGGAAATGGAACAGATAGGAAGTCCTTCCCTGCTGAAACAAAAGGTCACGTGGTAAACTACGTGATTTGTTTGGTACTCATCTTTTTTAGTACTTGTCACGTCTCCCAGAACCAATTAATGAGTACCGAGATACCATTCTAGACAAGAATAAGGAGTAAAAGATGATAAAAACCAAATAGGAATGAAAAAGAGACAGACCTCACCTTCCAGGCACTTCAAAACACCTGCCCTGTGCATGCTTGTACTGCTACAGATAAAACATGCTTATGGGTCCTGGTTAATGTTGGTGTTTAACTGAATGAGGCCAACATGCTCCAACCCTGCTAGATTGAATCAGCCAGACAAATATTATGATAAATAGGTGTTTCATCATGTAAGTAGACTGTACACAGTCAATTGAAATAAAACAATAACTGGAAATTGGGATATAGCAACTGGGCTGCATGGTAGAGCCTTCTATGGAATAATTGACCAATAATGTTTCTCCTTTCTCTCTCTCCCCCCCCCCCCCAAGGTCAGAGAACAGGAGCGGAATATTGCTTTGCAGATAAGGCAAGATGTTAAGCAGCGAAGAGATGAACACCTGAAGCAGTTGGCCAAAGAACTGGCAGCAGAATGGCAGAAAACGCAGGATGAGAAGATTAAAGCTCTGGAAAATCTATACCTGTCAAGTTTAAGAGCCATAGGAGAAGGGCATAAAGAGGCAAAGGAAAATGTAGGTAAATGATCATGTCACTTCCAAAGCTTCCTGCAGATACTGTATGTTTTACTAACTGTATGGTTTGTAGAAATTTGTATTGAAAAGTTGGTGTGAACCAGTATTTTTCAACCTTGACAACTTTAAGACATGTGGACTTCAACTCCCAGAATTCCCCAGCCAGCATGGTTGGCTAGGGAATCCTGGGAGCTGAAGTGCACACACCTTAAAAGTTGTCATGGTTGAGAAATACTGATGTACACATTTATTTCACTAGTAAGATGTTAAGGACATTTTCTCTTTTTTACTGAGGAAATGTAGAGATAGTCCTCAAGTTATGACCATTTGTTCAGTGAAGTTGCGATGGCTCTGAGTAAAAGGACGTACAACCAATTCTATATCCCAGCAGCCACATGAACAGAATTCGATGCTTGGCTCACATGTACGACTGGTTGCTGTTGCTAATCTCAGCCAGCTTCCCACGTGCTGAGTCCACGAGGAAGCTGGCAGGGAAGGTCACAAGTGGCTTGGAAAAGTCTCTCTCTTCCTCCCCCCCACCTTTTTTCTTCTACATGCATGGCAGTCTCCTCCTCTCTCACAGCGACCACCACCCCTGTCTGCCCATGTGTTGTTTTTTTTTAGATATATATATATTTATTTATTTTTTAACAAAACATAAGTCACTCAATAATTGGTAAATGGTGTGTTGTCTGGGTTACGTTTGTGAAACAATCCTTAACAATTAATTTCTATAATCTGTGTTCCATATATTAATTTTGGTTGATTTCCTTTTCCCCCAAAATATCTTTTTTTTGCAAACATTGAGTTAATACAATTCTTATTGTTTTAATGAGTAACAATTAAATATATAATTTTTTCCAATATTCTTGAAAAATAATAATCGTATTAGTATAGTATTTCTTTTCTTTTCAGTCATTTTGGTTGCCTTATCATAAATCCTGTTACAATCCTTATTTTGGTTTATTTCTCCCATCAAATTCTAGATATTCTTACTAATAAAAGATTTTCTCAACGATTAATTACATTGACATTGACAGATTTAATTCTGTTTTTTCCATAGAAGCCATCTCACACTTTTACATGTCTTAAGAAATAGATAAAAGGATTTCTTTCCTTTTCAGTCATTTTGGTTGTGAAATGGCTTTTATGGAAAAAATAGAATTAAATCTGTCAATGTAAATGTAATTGTTCAATATTGAGCAAAGAATAGGACAATGATGTGTGATGTCCTCTTGGTTTTATTAATGTATTTATGGATAAATGCCTAAGGAATGCTTACAGTGAGAATTTGAATGGGCATATAATTTTGTATGCTGACCATGGTGTGGTGTTTGTTCAGAAGTCAAATGATTTGCAGCGAATGTTAGATTGTATGATGTGATGAGGGGTATGGACCTGCAAATTAGGCCCAAATGGCACCAATGATCAAGGTACTTGTATTTGACAGGAAAAATGAAGTAAATATTCTATATTACTCATAAATGTGCCGAATTAAAACAAGTAGATGAAATTGTCTGCATTGTTAAGATTTTTTTTATTAAAATGAGAAAATGAATGGGGAATATTTAAGATGTGCAAATGTTGGTAGAAAGATAGATAATATTTTGAGAAGAATGAATGTGAAAAGAGGAAAGAAACGTGAAAGGGGAAAGAGGAAGATGGTGAAAGTTTTGATTATTTGGAGTTTGCTACATTCTCAGAAAAAGGTGAGAAGTTTAAAGAGAAGCAATGTATGAATCAATTCCTTTATAAAGTGTTTGCAGTACTCAGAGTTAGAGATAATTGCAAATGTATGCAGTGGATATAAAAAAAATCTACATGCGCCTGTCAAAATGCTAGGTTTTTGAGATGTAGAAAAACAGGCCAAGATAATTCATTTGAGAATTTGTTCCACCTTTAACTGTGGAATTATTACACATTTTTATTATTTCCCCCTAAACGATTTCAGTTTGTTTTTCAATTGAATTGTACAGTTTATATGTTATATTGAAGGGCACATTCAGTGTAATGTATGCACTTCATATATAGGTATTCTCTTAAGAAGAAAAGATTAGCAAATGAGATGGAGCACTCAAATTTGTAAAGATATGTTTGTGGTGGGGGGGAGGAGAAGGGAAGCTTATCTTTTCCAGGGAAAATATTCTCTTTAAAGGGACATCATAGAAGAAGTGGTGGAGGGTTTCTGCTATATACAATACTGTCCAGAGTCAACCCCAAAGGTGCTTTTTAAAAAGGCAACTGGACTTTCTTTGTTTTTCCTGGAAGATGTTTCGCTTCTCTTCCAAGAACTTCATCAGTTCTGACTGAACGGTGGAAAATGAAGGATTTATATTCCTTGCAGTTCTCTGGTTGTTAGCCTCTCTCTGAGAGTTGTTGAGGCCATTTGGAGGTTTATCTTTGCCCTCAGGGTCACCTGAATAATGCAAAATGGTGTGGAACCTTCTTGGAACTGCTGAAAGGATTGTGTTGTAAACCGGAGACAGTTAATGTCATATCCCTCCCCCTCTGTTAAGAGAGGGCAGTTCAATTTTTTTTTGTAAAAAAATTCTTTTATTGAAACAATCAACATCAAACATAAGATCGTATTAAAAAGCAATCATCATATAACCTGCAATACAACACTATGGATTTTAACACAGATGGACAACCATGACCTGGATGACTGAGAATCTCCATAGACCTCTCCAGAGTCAAACAAACCTGGTTCTGGAATTTGTAGTTCCCAAATGAGCAAAAGCTCACCAAGTTGAAAACGGCTGCTTTGAATGCTTTTGTAGAGAAAGAAAACATATAAAGTACTTTTTTAAAAAAGCAATTATTAAAATTATTTTTCTTATTTAAATGAATGTAATGCCTAACATGCTACCCATGTCTGCCCGTTTGTCATTTCAAAGGAGCCTGATTTGGAGGCACTGGCAAAGCAAGCAGAAGAAAGGAAAGAAACGGCAAAAAAGAGGTATAAGGAAGCACTGAAAAAACAGAAAAATCAGAAGGAGAAATTCCTGAGAGAACAAACCAGGTAATATTAAAACCATTCTTCCTTGTGTGTGTATTTAAGTTTGAATTCAGCATTAATGTGACTATCCAACTGAGCATATTGATTTTGCCCTCCCCTCTAGTCACTTGCAAAAGCTGAAAATTATAAACTCGGATATTAGGAAAAATTGCCAGAATTGGGGAGGACCTCCACACTTTTTTTTAATTTTATTTATTTATTGATTGATTGACTGATTGGCTGACTTGGATTTGTATGCTGCTCTAATATACATAGATTTTGAGTGGTCCATCAATCCTACAACAAAATAGCAAAGAAATAAACAAGTAAATAAATTGTGAAGTTTAGTACCCAAAGGTGTATTCAGACATCAGAAACAGACTATAAAAGGGGGCCTCCCTCTTCACAGCAGTTCGATATCCAAAGCCCTTTGGAACAACCGAGGCTTAATGATTTTTCAGAGTATAAACAGGGAGGAGTGTAATCCTTAGTGGAACTATATCAACAAAGAGAGAAGCATGCAGTGCCTCAATATTCAGTCTTGAGCCCAGTACTCTTCAGCATCTTCATAAATGATGTAGATGAGGGGAATAGAACTCATCAATTGCAGATGACACCAAGCTGGAGGGAATTGCTAACACTTTGGAAGAGAGACTCAGAAGGATCTTGACAGATTTGAGCTTTGGGACCTATCCAACAAGATGCAGCTCAGTGGTGAGAAAAGTAAGATCCTACACTTAGGTAAGAGAAACCAAATGCATAGGTACAGAATAGATGGCACCTGGCTGAAGAGAAGTAACTGTGAGAGAGATCCAAGTGTCCTGGTGGACCACCACTTGAGCATGAGCCAGCAATGTGCTGCAGCTGCCAAAAAAGCCAGTGATGGGCTGCATCAACAGGGATAGCATCAGGATCAAGAGAAAGCAATAGTACTGCTTTATACTGCTCTAGTGAGGCCACATTTGGAAGACAGAGCACAGTTCTAGTCACCACAATACAAAAAAATGCTGAAACCCTAGAAAGTGTGCAGAGAAGAGCAACAAAGAGGATAAGGCAGGGGTGTCAAACTGCTGGCCCGTGGGCCGGTTTCATCATACCAAAGCCGCGCCCACCCCATTGCTGGCAATGCAAAAAGTTGCGATATGTCGCGACACATCACACGACGTGGTGAGTTTGACACCCATGGGATAAGGGATCTAGAGGCTAAATCTAGAGGGAGCTAGGTATGTTGAGTCTATCAAAGGGAAGGATTAAGGGGGACGTGATAACTGCCTTCCACTACTTGAGGAACTGTCACAGAGTAGAGAGGATTCACTTAGTCTCCAAAGTACCAGAAGGCAAGACAAGAAGTAAATAGTGGAAGCTTGTTAAAGAGAGATCCAACCTGGAAGTAAGGAGAAATTTTATGACGGAACAATTAATCGGTGGAATTGCTTGCCTCTCAGAGTTGTGGATGCTTCATCACGGGAGGTTTTCAAAAACAAGACTGGACATCAATTTGACTGGGATAGTATAAGGTCTGCCTTGACTGGGGGGTTGGACTAGAACATAGGTCCGCCATCCTGGTCTGTGGACCAGCAATGGTTCTGCAGCCCTCCAGGAACCAGGCCACATAGGTGAACAAAGCCCCATCCATGCACCTATGGGATCCAGGCAGCACTCAAAACCACCCCCCACCCCCCGGTCCATGGAAAAACTGCCCTCCGCGGAACTGGTCCCTGGTGCCCAAAAGGTTGGGGGCTAATGGACTAAAAGACCTTTGAGGTCCCTTCCAGCCCTTTGAGCCTGTGTTCTATATTGGGTCCCCAGGCCGTGGACCGGTACAAGTCCGTGATTGTTAGGAATTGGGCCACACAGCTGGAGGTGAGTGACTGGTAAACAAAACTGCGCATTCCCGGGATCTAGGCTGTGTGTTCCTCCTCCCGCCCCCATCTGTGAAAAGATTAAATTGTCTTCCTTGAAATTGGCCCTTGGTACCAAAGAGGTTGGGGGATCCCTGTTCTATGTAATCCTAGTAAAAATACTGTTCCAAAGAAGGGGGGCTCTGAATGAGAAGGTTTCTAGCTCACTTCAAAGACCCTGGAAAAAATTATTGTCTTACTGGACTGGCAGAAACCACTAAGAATTGGCTACCTTGTCCCTATGGATGTGGGGCTTTATAGGTGACAACCCATAAGGTAACCACCTTGAACTGATGCCCAAAAAGTAACCAAGTAATGACCACAGCTCTGAATGGGGAGAGTGTTACATGAGAATTCCTAGTGGTAATTATCACAACTTGAGCTGCTGCATTCTGAACTGGATCATTTCCAGGTGGCCTTCAAGGGTAGCCCCATAGAGAATGGATTGAGCTAGTCCAAATGAAAAGTGCCTACGCTTTGAGTGATTGTAAGTAGGACTTCTTGGTTCTTCAGGTAAGACTGTAAGTGATGCCCAGGATATAATTGTCTGAAGACCTCCTAACCACAGTTGTTATCTGCTCCTCAAGCAAGCAAGTCAAGTTTACTGACCAGTTCTGGAACATTTAAAATAGAATAGAGCTGGAAGGGACCTTGGAGGTCTTCTAGTCCAGCCCCCTGCTCAAGCAGGAGAATTTATACCACTTCAGACAAATGGCTGTCCAGTCTCTTCTTAAAAACTTCCAGTGTTGGAGCATTCACTGCTTCTGGAAGCAGGTTGCTCCATTGATTAATTGTTATAACTGTCAATCAGTGGAACAACCTGCCTCCAAAGGTTCTAGCCAAGGTAGTGTGACCCGGTCCAGAACCCAAAGACAGCAAAAATGTATCTCTCCATTTGTGACATTTGTAGCTTAGAAACCTTGGAAGAGAGCGGAGGTTCGATTAACCTGTTCTATTTCTTGCTACCTATTGTCTAAACTAGGCGAGCCAATGCACGAAAGCATGCATTTGAGGTAGAAAGAGAAAGAGCGGCTAGAGTTGCAAGCCTGCCTCCTCCTCCCCCCCACCCTTTTGAAGTGAGTATTCTTTCCAAATAATTTACGAACTTCTGAAATTCCAGCACTCTGTAAAATGTGATCTTGTGATAATGGCGAATATAAGAATTTATAATAGGTCTAAGCATAATACTAATACCAGTTGGTTGATTGTAAGGGATTGGCAGCATGAGTGTTGAGTGATCTTTTAGCTGGTAATGAAGCCAAAGTTGTTAAAATCAGTTTTGCCCATTCAGATTAATTAGTACATACCTGTGTTACCCCAAAAGTAAAACCTACCTCGAAAATATGCCCTAGCTTGATTTTTGGGAGTGGACCTAATATGAACCTTACCCACAAAATAAGCCCTAGTTTTGGGCAAGGCACACACCTAAAAATCAAGCTAAGGCGGAGATGGGGGTGTGGAATTGCCCCGTGCGCCCCACACCCACTTACCTGGCAGCCAGGTCTCTCCTTGCCAGCCCACTTCTGCGGTATCTTCTGCAGTCATGCCTGCATTTTGCAGTCAGAGCCCTTTCCCGAAGGCCTCTGCAGCCGAGAACCGAGCTATGGATTCAATGCATTGCTCGGTTATCGGCTGCAGAGGCCTTCCGGAAAGGCCTCTGACTGCGAAGTGCAGGCCCAAGCTCCCAAGCTGTAGAATGAAGCTGCTCATTGGGCCACAGAAGAAGGGGGCCGCCTGAGTGGGGCTGTCAGTGCCGGAGGTGAGTGGAAAAGACACCTCCCCCTCCGAAAATAAGACTTGGTGCCTCTTGGAGGCAAAAAATAAATAAGGCTGGGTCTTATTTTTCGGGGAAACATGGTACATCAAATATACATTATGGCACCTGCTAAGGAAATTTTGAATGCTTTATGAAAAGATTTTATGTGCTTCAACATTTTTTCCTGTGCCATAATTCATTGAATGTTTTATGCAAAATGTTTCCTATAATTCTTTTTTTATTTTTTTTGCATAAGTACAGGTAGTCCTCAACTTACAACCACAATTGAGCTGAAAATTTATGTCACTAAGTGAGAAAATTGTTAAGTGAGTTTTGCTCCATTTTACATCTTTTCTCACCACATTTGTTAAGTGAATCACTGCAGTTGTTAGTAACGTGGTTGTTAAGTGAATCTGGCTTCCCCATTAACTTTGCTTGTCAGAAGTTTGCAAAACAGGGAATCACATGACCCTGGGACACTACAATGAGCATAAATGTGAGTCAGTTGTCAAAGCATCCAAATGTAAATCATGTGACCATGGGGATGCTGCAGCGGTCATAAGTGTGAAAAATGGTCATAAGTCTTTTCAGTGCCGTTGTAATGTCTAATGCTCACTAAATGAACTGTTGTAAGTCGAGGACTACCTGTATTACTGAAACATACACATGTAATTATTTGGACTCATGCTACTGACAGAATCGGCATTGCCTCCTTTGTATTCAGTGGTCCTAATCAGAGATAATTAGTTCTTAAATGCATTGAAAGTTAATTGTTACAACTTCCTTAATTTCAGGGAAGTTTAAGCATGTAATTTAGATCAAAGCGAGAGCTTCTGGCTAGGATTTTTTTTTTGTACACTATTTTGCTGCTTCAGAATATTATATATTGCAGTTAATCTCCTTTTCTGATAAATGTTTAGAACATTTTGATGTTGTTTAATATTAAAAGTATGAGCTACAAGATGAAAGGTGCATAAGTAAATTTAATCGCAGCTGGAAATTCTCTAGCCTAGTTGTTATTTGTCATCCTTCACTGAAGTGGGAATGGTGGTGAGGATATTAATGGCTACTGCTAGAAGGACCCCTAAGCTGGTATCTGAACACTACGTATTTATTATTTATTGCACCATCTAATTATGTTTGGTTTTCAGTCCATAAAAAAATATGACATTATTGTCATGCATTAATTTGCAGCGTATTACAGATTGGAATATATTGAAAATGTAGGGTTCTTCTTAGGTATGCTATCTTCCTAAAGCTGTTTTATTATGATCATTAATTATGTATTTGCAATTTGTGCCATTCTTTATTGTTATTTTTGTTGATAACTTGTGATAGTTTATCTCTGGCAGGATTTGGCATCTTATATACAAGAGATAGCCATGTAATGTTTGTTTTGTGACTTGTAATCTCAAAAAGTCACTCTTGTAAAAGCAATGCATTATTTCAACTTTTTCAGAATATTGAATTGAAGACTCTACCTGCAGTGAAAACTAGTGATGTTGATAATTTTTCGATTAGTCGGCACCATATATTTGACCCATATGTGGACAGAGAAATGAGCACAGAACAGGTGATTTTCAGGTTGCATGTGGTATATTCTGCACAGTAACCGTTACGTATTTTATCTGTTAATTGAACATGTTTATACCGTGCTTTTCAGCCACAAAGATTCTCAGGATAGAACAGATCAATAAAATGTCTCTGTTTCCAAGTTTATAATTTGGAGTAGGGGAGATAAACAAGGAAAATTAGTTGTTTGTAAGTTAGCAATTCATAGAGTAATAAACATCTATTTACCCGTTGAAATGAAAGCATTTTCTGATCATGCCCCAAAACTTCTTGTAGTGACTAGCTGAAATAGTTAAAAAAAGGAAAGATCTTCCTATAATCGCTTTTATCTCAGTTGCATTAATGGAATGGCAGACCTTTTTATCCTTCTGTTGTGCCCTAAAGGTACAGTGATGGATCACACTGTGAGGAAAGAAAAACCTCAGGTGAAGTTATCAAGGTAGCTTCTCACTATATTAATGGGCTCCCGTTTCCTTCGGTCTCAGTTACAGCAAGATGGAAGAAGTCTAGAAAAATGTGGCCTCATGAGTTTGTGCTGTAACTACAGAAAGTAAAGATTTGCACAAAGCCTACAAAAATAGATTCTCGCTTTTGTAAGGCTGAGAATAGGAAACTTGTTTCCAAAATTACAGCCACTGTTTCTGGTAGGCATGTCATTAATAAAATGTCAAAATAAAAATGAAAACTTTTCATCATTATCAAAACAAGTGAGGACCGTTTCCCCCCCCCTTAATATATACTTTTAAAAATTCTCAACTGGTGAACTAACTTAGCAATACTAATTTAGTACAATTGAAAAAGGTACTACACAGAGTGAATACGGACATAGAAGTAGTAGAGCTAGTAAGACTGACAGTAGAATAGATGAAGATGAGACAATTTCACCCAAATTTCCCTTTTCATTCCTCATGTCTTTGGGAATGGTCCCTTTTAAAGACTGCTCATGTGTGTGTATCTTTTTTCACTTGTCTTGTTGCATGTTTATATAATTCTCTAGAACGGGGGTGTCAAACTGCTGGCCCACTGGCCGGATGCCTCATGCCAAAACTGCCCACCGGCAATGGGAAAAAAGTTGTGTCACGTGACGTCGCGAGTGTGACACCTGTGCTCTAGAACATGGTTTCCCAAACTTAGGTGTATCTCCCTTGGGGAGTCCTGGTGGAGTTTTGAAATTCTTTAGTTGTATATTATTATAATAAATCCACTTTCCCAAAGTTTCACTGAGTTGTGTTCATTATTCATTTGTGTTCATTTTAGAGTTTTAGGGAAGATAAATACATTAAGATTACACTAAAGGGAGATGCTGTGGCAAAATTTTAAGAACCTCTAGAGCAGAGCAATATAGATGCCATGCATGATTCCAGACTGTATGGCACTGGTGGCGAACCTATGGCACATGTGCCAGAGGTGGCACTCAGCCCTCTCTGTGGGCACATACGCCATCGCCCCAGCAGAGTTCGCCAGAGTAGCGAGCATGTGGCGTTTGGAAGCGACAGGGCAGGAAGTGAGCGAGCAAGCAGCATTGGCCCCCCCGGGGATGCCCTGGAGAGTCCCTCGTCACCCTGGTCCCGGCCCACCCATCCCAGCTACACCCACCCAGTCTGCCATGACCACCGCAGCTGTGATCACCGCAGCTATGCCCACCCAGCGGGACACGCCCCCCCGCTCCCCCTGAGAGCACCACAATGCTGATGCGGCCCTGGCACTTTGCAATAAATAAATGGATTTTGGGTTGCAGTTTGGGCACTTGGTCTCTAAAAGATTTGCCATCACTGCTGTATGGGAATCTTTGGAGGTCCGAATATGTTGGGAGAATGTGTTACCATGCTTTTTCCAGGAAATGCATTTCTCCATTATGGCAAATAGTACCGTAGCTGTTCTTTGGGACCATATCATTGGTTCACATGCTACATATGGGGAGGGGGGATAGTCATCCCCCTTCCCTCCCCCCATCTTAGAATTTTGACACTCTGTTGATTTAAAGCTGATAGATTCATGGTGGTTAAACAAGTACATCTCTTGGGTATTGAGGCTGGTCCCAAGTTTGTTTTGGTTTGATACATTTTAGCCATAGAATTTTTAATTATGATTTTTTTTGAGGCACGACAGAACTTGGTTGCTAACTAGTTGCTGGTTGGTTGTCAGCCAGATGCTCGGTTGCTCGCCAAAGAGGAAGCCGAACAAAAGGAAAAGCTGCAAAACAACAAAGAAAGAGAAAAGAGAGAACAGCTGGAAAAAGCTTATTTGAGAGGGAAACATGCCTTGAACATGGTTCGACTGGCGAGAGTAAGTAAAATGTAAACCTTGTGCTTTTTCAAACACGAGTAATAAAACGAGAATTAATAATTGCAAATGATATCATAGCTTCGATTGCTTTAAGAAAAAAAAATCTTAACATTGTTGTAAAGTATTTTGCTAAAATGTTTTGAGGTGTTTTACCTTTAGCTTCCAGATTTGTACCTAGTTGGAACGTTCTTTCTGTTGTCAAAGTAGAAATACATTTGATGATCTGAAAAGCTGTCCTGCAGTAATTCAGGCAGAGAGGAAGGGAGGTTTGGGGTTTGAGGCTATAAAAGTGATGAAACACAGGCAGTATCTATGGGTGAAAAGTTGGCTATTAGCTACTCTCTTGTCAGACCTGCGGCCACTTAAACCTCTAAATAGAAACAATCCTTGGCTCCATTTGTAGAGAAAGATATAGTTTTATTACAAGTCAAGTGTATTGCAATAACCCATAGCCAGAACTGAGAATTGCGGGCGAAAATCCGCAAGTTCAACTTTTCAAGCATTAAGGTGGCAGCTAGTGCAAACTGAATCTTAAATATAGTAATCTTTACAATATGACTTATTTTCAGGCAATTTTTACCTAATGACAATAACCAAAACTTGTACTGAAATACTTAGCAAAGTGTTCACCATTATACTTGTATTAGGAAAAAGATATGTGATGCCCAGTAGTTCTTTATTGAGAGATAAATATGCAAAGCACGTGTAGAGGCTGAGGATATGAATGTACTCGCACTTTTGTATGCAAATGATGGCGCTATTGGTAGAGAACACAAATAATTTGCTGTAAAAATTAGTTAAATTATATAGTACAGTGAGCAATATGGATCTATAACTTAACGTATTGAAGACCAAGATTTTTAGTGTTGGTCTGGAAAATGCAATAAACAACTGCAAATTATATCTGTATGCAGTGTGTAGAAAAGCTAGAGCAAGTGAATGCATTTATCTTGTGTACCTTGTTCAAATAGTTCTTCATCAATTTTGTCTACCAGATTCTGATATGGAAAAAAAACAAGTGATCTGTTGCAAAGACTAAATATTTGTCAAGAGAGGTAGAAATGTTGTGTATAGCAGTGTGGTTTTTTTACGGATATGAGGCTTGGATACGCCAAGAGAGACATAAAATATGTTAGATTTGCTGGAAATGGCTTAGTTAAGATAAGTGTGCAGAATTCTGGGAGTTGAAGTCCACAAGTCTTAAAGTTGCCAAGGTTGAGAACCCCTGCTCTAATCTGTTTTGGTAACCCCCAACACCCAGATTTTAGCACCCAAATTATGTCTCCGCTTCTCATAGCAATCCTCTACCAGTTTGCATCAGCTAATTACAGTCCCCTCTGTTATATGCTGTATAAAAACAGTAGTAAAGCAAATAAATGAGTGAATTACTTCCAATTTGTATCTAAGTTTGGTAAGGCTGCATGACATGCATCTAGATTTAAGTAGAAATACCCTTCTGAGGTATATAAAAGCTCTTCTTTCTGGAAGTTTATATGTTTCTTCACTTTCTCTATTAGGGATTAATTTATTTGTGATATTCTACTAATTCAGGAGAAACATTAGAAAATTGAGTTAGCAAGGGAGAGGGTATATGGGTTTACCTTCTCAGAATGCCTAATGTAATTTTAATGTACCTAATGTTGCAGAAAAAGGAAAGCATTAATGTTTCATTTTGAGTAGCAGTTAACAATATATCTATTCAGCACACAAGAAAATCATCAGAATCGAAGCTATCATTTCATAATGAAGTATGACTAATAAAAGTTTGCTTTTGGACTATTAATCATCTTGGGGGAAAAAAGAAGTCACATGTTACTATCTGAAGCCAGAAGTTCTACAAAATAATTTGCTTCAAAGTAAACTTGCATTTCTGTATAGATTACATTAACATCTATATATGTATGAAAACTTAACCCTATGATTTATACAGCTGAAGCTGCATTCTCATTAATAAATATGCCCTCTTTGCCTTTCAACTGATTTCTTTCTTTTTTTTTTAACAAAAAAACCCACCCCTGTATCAAAACTGACAGTCACTTTATGTCAGTAAACTGATGTTTTTAGGAATGACTTTTTAACAAAACATCTCTGCTTTAAAGGACAAGGAAAAGTTAATGAAAGAGCTTGAACAGATGCAAAATGTAGACCTGGCCCACAGAAGGCGGATCGTTGCCCAGATGCCCCCGCAACTCTTTGAACCGACCTATAGACGAGTGGAAATCAAAGAAGAATGGCAGAGGGAGCTGGAGTGCGCCTTTGAAGACATGTACACTGGAAACATGAGTGAGCCTAATTTAGAATTGTAGACTTTTAACTGTACTCGAGGTTGATTTGGCTTTCCATCTTTCCAAGGTGTGAAGCACTGTGAAGCGGCATATAAGTCTAACTGCTGCTTCTATATTGAAGTCAAAACATAGACATTTTCAGAGGAAAATACCCTTTCACAGTGGTGATGTCCAGTCCGGTCACTGCCTCACATGAAATGTCTGTGTACTCTAGACCAGGGCTTTTCAACCTTTTCATCCATTGTACCACTTTTAGGATATGGCAACATCCGAGTACCACCAGCCGCCTAGCAAGGTGTCAAAAACATGATGACCCAAAAAAAAAAAGGAAAAAAGTGATAAAGTACAGGTAGTCCTCGACTTACAACAGTTCGCTTAGTGACTGTTCGAAGTTATAATGGCACTGAAAAAAGTGCCCCCCCAAGCCACAGCTGAGCAAGACGCCTGCCTGCCCGGCCGGCGGCGCTCTTCCTCCTGTCCGAGGTTTTCATTGTTGTGAGCATTTCTGTTGAGGATTGGCAGCGGAGGTGGGGGGGGTATTTGGTTTTTATTCCCCCCCCCCGTCTGCTGGGTGGTTGCAGCAGGTTTTGGTCATGTCACATGACCCTGGGACACTGACCGTCATAAATATAAATCAATTGCCAAGCATCTGAATGTAAATCACAAGACCCTGGAGATGCTGCAACATTCCAGCTGATCGGTGCTTCTATGCTCATAAGCGCCAGGATCAGTGCCGCTTTCCAGCTGTTTGGTGCTTCTTCAGGGCTCAGCTGGAGCCTGGCGCTGATCGTGGCGCTTCCACTGAGCTCTGACAGTCCTGAAGAAGCGCCGATCAGCTGGAAAGCGGCACTGATCCTGGTGCTTCCAGTGAGCCCTGACAGCCCTGCAGCGCCAGCCATCTCTTGCTCAGGCTTGTGCGGTGCTGCCACCAGTTCAGCTCATTCCCCTCCCCCACTACCACTTTTCTAGGATGGTCGTGTACCACCTGCCAGGTGCCAATGTACCACAGGTGGTACCCGTACCACTGGTTGAAGCATTAAATTTCTGCAGTGTGGGTTGTTTTGTTTCCAAAAAATAAATTAACAAGTCTCTTCAAAAGACACATTGGCATATTGTCAGACACAGGTAGGTTTTAGTTAATAA
Organism: Bothrops alternatus; assembly: GCA_034064705.1. NCBI lineage: Eukaryota > Metazoa > Chordata > Lepidosauria > Squamata > Viperidae > Bothrops > Bothrops alternatus. The sequence goes on from JARGCV010000217.1 coordinate 4,484,152, forward strand.
CCGTTCATTTAGCAACTGTTTGAAGTTATAACCACACTGGGGGGAAAATTGTGGCCAATTAAATCCTTCTCGTTATCTTTACATACAGTAAGCCCCATTATTCCTCTGTGCCTTACCAGTGAAGTTTTTTTATTGTTATTATTCCCTCCCCTCCTCCCCATTGCATTGAAGAGAAACTGGAGAAGAAGGAATTGGAGGAGAGTAAACTGTTTGCTCTTCTACACATCAAAAGCAGTGTAATCATGCTTGGGAGCCCAGGGCTGGGAGCCAAGGCATGCAAACAAGTAGCTTACTGTATTCTCTTGCAATCCCTTCCTCTCTAATCGCTTCGCTAGGCAAGAGGAGGGGAAAGGACAAAGAGAGATTGCCTACAAAACTCATTTGCTTTCCCCCCCCCCACCGCCCAAAGAGCAGAACATTTGAAGAAAAAAAGCGATTTCAGAAGAATAACTGTTTGCATAACATGCCCACATCTCCCAGCTATAGGTTGCCGGTGTACAGGAAGTCCTCAACCTATGACCACAATTGAGGCCAACATTTCCATTGCTAAGCAAGACAATTGTTAAGTGAGTTTTGCCCCATTTTGACGGCCTTTCTTTCCAGAGTTAATCACTGCAGTTGCTAAATTAGTAACACAGTTGTTAAGGGAATCTGTGAATCCCCATTGACTTTCCTTATCAGAAGGTCACAAAAGGGGATCACATGACCCTGGAACACTGCAACTGTCACAGATAACATGCCATTTGCCAAGTGTCCACATTTTGATCAGGTAACCATGGAGATGCTGCAAAGGTCATTAAGTGTGAAAAATGGTCATAAGTCATTTTCTCAGTGCCACTGTAACTTCGAATGTTCACCAAACGAATGGTAGTCGCACGGCTTTTGGTATGTGGAAGACAGCAAGCAGGCATTCTAGAGGGTTTGAATGGTTAGGAGGCAAACAAAAACTGAAGATGTTAAATTGACTCTTCTTGTCTCTAGCTGGAAAGCATAGTCATGGTCACATGATTTTTCACTTAGTGACCGCTTCCCAGTTAGGGTGTTTAGTGAGAACTTCCTGCGTTGATGCTGGGAAACCCCTACCAGTTTAGTGAGCCTTGCACTGGATTCCATCTAGTTGCAGTGGAAAAACTTAATATTAGAGACTTACAGTGAATCTATGCCCATGGCACTTTCTTGGATCATTTGGATGCTGCTCTTGATTAATAAATTGCAGCTGACAGCCCAGATAAATTAGTTTCTACATCAGCAGTTCTCAACCTATGGGTCGCGACCCCATTTGGGGTCGAACGACCATTTCATGGAGGTCGCCAAATGCTGCAGTCCGCCATTTTTTTCCACCATTTTTTCCCATTTTTTTCAGCCGGCGCAGGGGGCAGCCCCGTGCATGCGCGGGGTAGCACCGCGCATGCGCGATGCAGGCCATCATGCGCGCGGCGCGCATGTGCGATGCGGGCCACCGCGCACGTCTCGCGCATGCGCGATGCGGGCCGTCGCGCCACACATGCGTGATGCGGGATGTTGTGCCGTGCATGCGCGATGCGGGCCGTCACGGGCGTGCCACGCATGCGCGATGCAGACCGTCACACCGCGCAGGCCGGGATCGCAACCTGAAATAGGTTGAGAACCGCTGTTCTACATGAATAAGAAGGAACCAAGAAGCACATACCGTAGTTTTCCTACCCTAATCTTTGTTTCTAATGTTTACGATTTGGAAAAGAAATCCATTTGGGAATCCCATATGTTTGCTTTTAAGTGGATGGTGTTTCACATTTGAACAGAAATGTATTTAGGGCATAGTTTGACAGTGGTATTCACTTGCTAATTCTTAACAGCAGATGATTACAATGACCATATGGCTGAAGCTCTCATTATAAATTGTCTCACCATGAGATAATTTTATCTTAGCACAGTTAACCACAAATAGAAATAGAAATCGAGGTAGTGGGTTGTTTTTTTTTTTACTCTGTAACTTACACCATTATAATTTGGAAAAACAAAATATTGCACTGTTGGTTTCATGTTGCTGTTTCTTTATGCAGAACTGAAAGGAGATCTTATTTTGCACCTTGATCCACAGCCTTTGCCAGCTCCCTCCGATGCATCTCAAGATGATGAACTAGAACTTTCCCAGGAACCAGAATCTGTATGTGACTTGCCTCCAAGATTGGAAAGTGAGATGGAGGGCAATGAGCCAAGCGGTATGAAGAATTATTATTATTTTTTGCTAAGAACCAAAAGCTGTAATTCAGCACTTCGTGCTTAGAGTCCATGCGCGTGAACTGGCCATGTTCTTAGTCAAGCAGGATAGAAACCTACTAAATCAATAAATAAAGCACAAGGTTCTTCTGCTTTGAGGTTTTTGCAGGAAATGCTTAAAAGGTTAGTGGGACAGCAACAAAGCTCCACTGAAGGCACAAGGGGGTCCTTTCCAGGAGTGCCAAGTATTAATACCACTTTACAATGCCCTGGTAAGGTCACACTTGGGATACTGCATCCAGTTTTGGTCACCACGATGTAAAAAAGATGTTGAGATTCTAGAAAGAGTACAGAGAAGAGCAATGAAGATGATTAGGGGACTGGAGGCTAAAACATATAAGGAACGGTTGCTGGAATTGGGTATGTCTAGTTCAGGGGTAGGCAATCCAAAACACTCAAAGAGCCACTTGGACCCGTTTCCCACCGAAAACAAAACACTGGGAGCCGCAAAACCCCTTTGATATCTAAAATGAAGATAACACTGCATATATCCTTTTTTACCAATACACACACACAAACACACATACATACATACATATATATCATAAAGGTAAAAAAGGTATATGCAGTATTATCTTCATTTTAGATGTCAAAAGGGTCTCTCTGTCTCTCCTCCCTCTCTCCCTCCCTCTCTCTCCCTCTCTTTCTCCTTTCTCTCTTTCCTCTCCCTCTCTTTTTCTCTTTTTTCTCTCTCTCTCTCTCTGCCCTTGGTCTGCCAGTCCTCTTCCTCCACTCTCTTTCCTCTCTTTCTCTCCCTTTCTCTCTCTCTCTCTTTCTCCCTCCCTCCCTCTCTCTCTCCCCCTCTCCCTCTCTCCAATCTTCTGCTCCCCTTGTAAGCTGGCTTCAAGCTGTTCTCCAACAAGCTCAGGGGTAGGCAACCCTGGCTCTTTTATGACTCATGGACTTCAACTCCCAGAATTCCTGAGCCAGCATAGCTGGGCTAGCTAGCTCTCTCCCGCCCTTCCTGCTTCCTGCAGAGACGCAGCAAAGGGAGGAGCTCCTCCCAGTAAGCTTTTCAGTTCTTGGAGAACTCCGTGATTCCCCTTTTTTTTTTTACACACACACAAACACAGAGAGGGGGGGGAGAAAGGAAGCGCAAGTGTTTCTGTCTCTGTCTCTGCAAATGGTAGAGGAGGTTGGGAGCAGCAGGGGAAGGCTCAGAGAGCCACATGTGGCTCTGGAGCCGCAGGTTGCCGACCTGTGGTCTAGTTTAATGAAGAGAAGGACGAGGGGGAACATGATAGCAGTGTTCCAATATCTCAGGGGCTGCCCCAAAGAAGAGGGAGTCAAGCTATTCTCCAAAGTGTCTGAAGGCAGGACAAGAAGCAACGGGTGGAAACTAACCAAAGAGAGAAGCAACCTAGAACTAAGGAGAAACTTCCTGACAGTTAGAATAATTAACCAGTGGAACAACCTGCCTCCAGAAGCGGTGAATGCTCCAACACTGGAAGTTTTTAAGAAGAGACTGGACAGCCATTTGTCCGAAATGGTATAGGGTTACCTGCCTGAGCAGGGGGTTGGACTTGATGATCTCCAAGATCCCTTCCAACTTTATTATTGTTGTTGTTATGTTAGTACTCTCTACCAGTCAGCTGAACAGGAGGAAAGGCAAGGTAATTCTGCTCCCATGGTGCAGGAAGCTACCTCTGACTACATGGGTCTTGCTGGCCCCAATGCTTTCTGTTCAAGTTGACCCTCAGCTTTATCCTACTCAGAAACTAATAGTTGCCAAATCTTGATCATGCCCCATTTCCATATTGTTACCAAGGAAACTGCATGGATGTGCCCAGGTGGTCAGCAGAGGTGAAGCTCAGCTCAGGCTTAAATTGAACCAGTTGGATCTTGTGCAATAGTAGGCAGCATGGTGACCAGGCTTAGTGTGCACACTTGGTTTGATTCATATACTATCATAAATTGTGATATTGTTTGTTGGCTCAGCAAGGTATATGGCTTAGCAAGTTGTGTGAATGCTGTCAATATACCATGAACCTAAGCTGTGCATTTGGGATAAATCCTTCTGAACTGATAGATTCTCCAAATTTTATTTAAAATGCCTGCTCTGTGGCGGTTTGCATTCATCGTTTTGTGACTAGCCTTTGTGGGTTGCAATATTTAAGGACTGCAGGATAAAATCCTTAATAATTATACCCTGCTTAAAATGTAGCTGTTAAGGCAGTTTTCCTGAAATAGTAACAGTTTTTAAATTTTTGGTATCACAGAAGCAACTTGTTATAATATTCACTTGTACAATAACTATAGCCAGAAAGCTGCTGCTTCTCATTAGTGCTTTCAAATTATTATTGCAGTTCATTTTATTTTTTTAGGTAGCGAAATGGAAAAGATATGCCAGCCTGCGGCAAAGCTAGCTCTAAAAAAGTTGCTAAACAAGATACGGAACCAAAAAGACCTTTGGACATCAAGATGTGACTCAGAGGCACGAAGTGACATCGGGACAATTGAGTCAGGGACCATTTCTGGTGGAGGAGAAAAAGCGGATGGGTTAGCATCAGTGCCTGAACCTGAATCCAAGCGTGATCTTGCTGCTGAACCTTTTGAAGGTAACAGGGTTTTTTTCCCCCCGTAATTTGTCTGTACATCGGACTTGAGAAACTGACCAAAATGATAATAGCTTTTAAAAAAGAAAAACAAAGAAATCCACCAGCCCAAGGCATCGCTATTTTGTTCATGCTGCGGTGGGAAGGAATTGGGTTGCTGCAACTTAGATTCAGGAAGACTTTTGAAGAAGTAAAAAAAAAAAGAAAAGTATAGAATGTTGATGCATTGTAGTTGAATTTTATAAGGAAAAACCAGAAGCATAAATTATTAAACCTCAATATGGTGGGCCTCTTTTAGTAAGATCCATATAAAGAATTTACCTGCGTTTATGTGCCGTTTACCATATTCTCCTTAAATTCCTTCCTATCTTAGTATTCTCCTATTGTTTTAAATGTTTAATAATGTATGTTTTGCTTAAATTATTCAAATTGTCTGCAATCTAATATTTTTGTTTATGTATTTTAGAGTTTCCAGAAACACTGGACCAAACTATTGTTGCTGGAAATGAATTTATAAAACAAGCGCAAGAGCAAACCACTAAAATTAGAAAGGAATTTGAAAGATTCACACAGGTACAGCTGTTTTTAGCACTATCAATACCATAAGCGTTTTTGTAACATTGTTTTTTCATATTTGAAATAATTTAAGTGTTACTTTGGTTGGGAATTATATTTAGCACTTGTTCTTTTCAAATTGCATTAATTCCTTTTTCCCTTTTGGGGGGTTTCAGAAGGCGTAGTATTTTTCATATAGTGATATGTTTTACCTGGAAATCTACGAACATGAAAAAGAACGTTTGAATCAATAGCACAGGATGGAAATATACGATGTATCAAATAATATCTAACAATAAAACTATTAAACGGGTGAAGATAAGGACTGCTGGATCAGGCCAGGCCATTTCCTGTAATCTAGAAGTGGCATGAACGTGACAGCCTCATCCGCTGGATTCCTTAATAACTGAAGTGGATATGCCTGTGATTTTCCTATTTGAGGAAAACTGCCTTAACAGCTGTATTTTTAAGCAGCAAATATTTGAACGTTTTAATAATTAGTCCAATAGCAGTCTAAAGTAGTCTGCAGGATACCTTTTTCCACTTTGCAATATTAGATAAGTGAAGAAAGAAACCCACACAGGTCTTAAAGGAACAGTGAATATTAGTCAATATAAATTCTGCATCTGCACATTTGAAAGTCATGATCATGCAAGGTTAGCAAATGCAAAAATCAAGCTTCGGCTACAGAGATCAGATTTAAGCAGCCATATTTAATTCATAAGAGTTCTTCCCACCATTCATGAATATGTTATAAACAATGCATAGACAAGCTGACTGTTTTTCACCATGTGTGTGGTTTTTTTTTTGCATAGCGCTTGTGTTATAAAATTCTATTAAATTTTACTTAGATGTTTTTACATTTTGCTTTGTTTGATTTATATATATGTTTTATTTTAATTTGTAGGTGTCATTCAATTAAAACAATTATTTTAAAAAAGACTGAATGTTGTTAATTCAAATACTGAACTTTGGTGCGTCGCTATTCTAAAAGCTGAAGGCAATGCAGGTAGTCCATGATTTGTGACCACAGTTGAGTCCAGAACATTTGTCATTAAGCAACACCGTCATTAAGTGAGGCATCATGAGACCACACTATATTTTACCATTTTTGCCATAGTCTTTAAGTCAGGGGTTCTCAACCTTGGCAACTTTAAGACTTGTGGACTTCAATTCCCAGAATTCCTCAGCCAGCTTTGCTGGCTGAGGAATTCTGGGAGTTGAAGTCCACAAGTCTTAAAGTTGCCAAGGTTGAGAACCCCTGCTTTAAGTGAATCACTGCAGCCATTAAATAAATCAGGCTTTCTGCATTGGCTTTACTGGTGGGAAGCCATCTGAGCAGATTGCAAATCACGGTGATGTGACTGCGGAACACTGCAACCGTCATAAATGTGAGCTGGTTTGCCAAGCATCCAAATTGTGATCACAGGACTGCAAGATGATACAGTAATCCTTAATGATGGGCTGTGTCACTTTTTTCAGTGTCATTACAAGTCTGAGCTGTCATTAAACCAATGGTTGTAAATTGAGGACTATCTGTAAGAATTGCCTATGTATATGACTCTTATGTAGTCTCTTTTAAAACAACCTGGGAATCTGGATTAATACTGGTTAAAAAAAAGTATTAGTGCTCTCCTAGCAATATGCTTAACATTTCTGCCAGGTATTATTTTGAGAAAACTGAGTCCTCCTGCCATTAACATAGGATTCCTATTTGCCTGACTAGACAGAGCAGCAACAACAGCAGCAAACAACAGAGCAAAAACGACAGCTAGAAGTTGGTTTTCTGAAGCCTAAAGTGCAACACCAAGAGCAGGAAGCTAAGACAGAGCAGGAAAAGAAAGATCAAGAATGTCAAACAGAACAAAATGTTTTTGATTCTGTTGTGCATCACAAGCAGGAAGCAGAATACAAGGTACAAGTAATGCAATTAGATAATTTGGTAGTAGAGATTATTCTCCATGCTCATGGTCAGTTTGTAAGGGTCTATGACAATTCGCCCCAGCCAGCTCACCGTGGCCAACTAGCCACAGCTAACTTGCCATGGACAAGAGTTACACTAATATCAAAAAAATGGTGGAATAGAATCATTAAAGAAGAGATGCAAAAACAGGGACAAAAGGAAATGTGAACGGCTAAATTTAAAATATTTTTGTATTTATTTTTAAATGAATTGTTAAATTGCCTCGCAGCAAGTTGTCCCACAGCGGGTTGGCCATGGTGAGTCGTCCTGTGATGAGTTGGCCACGGTGAGTTGTCCCATTCCGATTTTGTAAAGTAGTGGCCAGATTTGTAAGTTTAGTGTTTAAGTTGACAACACAAGTACCCAGGGATGCCAGTGCATCTGCAGACACATTTCATGGCACTCATCAGGAGTTGGGTGGCATATATACTTAGTATATTATTAATCTGAGTATTAGAATCTTCCTATTAAGAATGTTTTAAATAAAAAAAACTAATAAAGTCACTATTTAAAATTCGTTTCATCCCATGATAAATTGTGTTCCAGAATTTCTAAACTTCGTGATATTGTCGTTAGGTAGGGAAGAATAACCTAATAAATGCATTTCCAGCAGATTTTTAGTTCTGTCTTTTTAAATCATTCTTTGGGATGTGTTATAATTAGAAGTTAATAAACAGAGATATAAAATTGCAGTGTAAAATAGGATGGAATAATGTAACAATCAAGGAAACTTTATTGTGTTTCTGAGCTTGGGGTGCTGAATACATTAAGGCACCTGATTGCTGGCTGTATTTACTAACTGGCCAAGTATATTGACTGTTATGTGGCGGGTTTTTTTTTTTTAGTATTTTAATTGTAATATATTTTTTTAATTGTAAACTGCCCAGAGTCATTGACTAAGATGAATGGCTATAGAAATTGATTGATTGAATGAATAAACGAATGAGTAAGTAAGTTTCCTGCTCACTGGAATATACCTCAAGAAAATTGCATGCTGTGACAGTTTATTACACATCCATTCGTCTATCATATTTATATACCTGCCCATCTAATAGAACATCTGGGCAGCATACAATAAAAAGCATAGGACGATAATTTAAAAAGAATTAACAAGTTAAAAAATACTATAATTATTTTTATAAAGCAAGAAGAGGACAACAAATAGCATTGGAATCACCTCAGCAACTCATAATTCCTTTGGGACTCCCACAGCTGATGGCATAATCAAGTTTTGAGGGAACTTACAAAAAATTAACAGGGATGGAGCCAACCTCACTTTGCTTTAGGAAGTTGCTTTGGCAGAAAAATTATACTTCTCCACAGACCTATTGCAATGCATTACTTTTTTGAATAGTGTTTGAAGCTACTTGGTTTAATTTTTAATTAATTAATTTTTAATTAATTAAATTAAATGAATTTTTTCTTTAGACTGACATTGCCCTGGAGTCACAGGCAGCCTGGTTTCCTAAAGAGGATGACCATCTAAAGAGGATTCATGACTGTCAGCAACGTCTGCTGATGCAAAACAGGTGGGGTTTTTTTGGGGTGTTGGAGGGTCAAAATGTAAATTCTGGGATTGAATTTATTGGCCCTTTTTGACACTTAGAATGCTGTTCTGTTTGATCATGTAATATGCCTGTTGTTTTAGGATGCATCAAGAATCGGTGGACGAAGCCAGAAGAAAGTTAGAAGTATATCAGAATAAACTGCAACAGAGATTCCAGTCAGTTTCCAGGGCATTGTTCAATCCCGAAGACAGACTTGCAAGCCTGAATTCTCTCCCTGATCCATTGTCACAAGCACAGGAGTTGCATCCATCACAGAGAATTAAAGCAACGACTTGCAAGCCATCCGAAAAGGTTTCTGTTCAAGAACTGGCACCATCGTGGCAGAAGAACAAGGAGCAGAGGCTTGAAGTCGCCACTGACGAGCAAGCTCAGCCCAGGGTTGATTCTGAAAGGCAAGTGCAGGTAAATCAAAGATGTTTTCATTTGGCGCAAGGATCTTCTTCACATCAAGAGAGAGAAAAACTGGATGCAGTGGGAACAACTGTGGTACAGTCACTGGAATTCCACAAAATTCCTGGATCGTTGTTGCCAAAATCTGAGGATACCTCGGCTACCACCCAACCTGTTGCTCACATTCCAGATGCCCGATTCGTTTTACCTGAAGGTGATTCTCCAGGGGCTTCAGAAACCCTCTTGTCCGAAGCACCCATGCCTGACAAACCCCTAGCTGAAAAGATTCTTTTGCCAACGTTCTTAAAGCACCGAGATATTCCGACGGAGAACAGGATAAACCCAGTTTCTAACCAGGCCCGCCATCCTCCTTTGCATTCGATTTCTTCCTCGCCGCCTCCTGTAATGGCCAAGACCAAGAGCATCCAGGAGTCCTCGGCATCAAAAAAGGGACCTGAAGTTTTGCCCGGTTGTTCCGATCTAGTAGAATTAAGAGACCAACTGCTGGCTTCCTCTGAGAGCATTGAAGTTCAGCAGGAGCACTTGAAAGAACTGCAGGAACGGCTAGATGAGCAGCGGGAAACCCTTCTGTTTCGCCAGAAAATACAGGAGGACTTGCTGCTGCAGAGGCATGCCCAGCTGAAAGAAAAAATGGAGCAACAGCAGGAAGCCTTAAAAGGGATTATTAAACGGGTATGCTTTTTAGTGCGAGAAAAAGAAACATTTGAGCGTCTCGTCAGGGTAATTCTGAAAGAGGAAACTCTCCTTTCTAGTTGTCTTTCCATTGTTAGTTCTAAACCTATCATTTGCTTAGAATAGGTCCTCAGTAGGTGATCATTTAAAAGCTGGCTTCAGTTAGCCATAATGCTCTGCAATTTCTGGATATTTTGAAATAAGAAAATTCCGTTTTCCCTGGTTTTTCAGCAATTATCCATCTCCTCCATTGCATTTTTGAAAAATCTGGTCACCTCTAGTGCATTTTCTCTCTCCTAGCATCAAAAAAGGCAGATCGTAGTTGAATAGCAAATCAGCAGAGGGAGTTTTATCTCATGCATAGCTTGCAGTCCTAGAACCATTTCTTATGAAATTTTGTTAAATGCAACAATTATCTTTTAATTCCAGAGTCAGTTACTCTTTCAGTCCCTCGGTGTGGTGTTACATATGGGGCACTTAACATTTTCAAACTAAATCTAAAACTGCCAGTATTTCAAAAGATTTTATATAGGATCACAGGTTTATAATATTTGCTCCCCATGAAATTTAAGGCATTTTTAAACTTCATTTTATATTTTAAAATGTTTTGAAGGTCTTGGAGATAACTACATATACTCGTGTTGTAGTCATCTGATTGCCCATACTCTTAAGTATAAACCTTTGAACATTAAAAAAAAAACTAGATGTCTTCCTCTAATAAAGTCTTGGTCTCAGGAAGATTGGATGACTTTTTAAACCAAACCTGGTGTTGAAAGAAAAATCTTCATCAGAGTCGAGTCCAAGCTGGGAATAATCAAAATGGAGACTGCTTTAGAAAGAAGGCTGTAGTTTATTGAAGAGGAGAGCCAGATGGCTTTCCAAGATGGCTCTGGGAAAGCTAACCACATGCACAGAGAGTGGTGGGCTTTTATACCTCCTTTGGGCTTTGTATTTGGAGTTCTTCCTGTTTGAGGCTTTGTATTTCCTGTGTCATGTACTTTGACCTGAGTCTGAGTGTGCCCTTTGGTATTGGTGGGTTAATCCTATTATGTCTCCTATCCTTAGAATTTGGGTGGGGGTGTGTAGATTTTAGGTGTCTTTGTTTTCCTAATAGCTTCCTGGCTCCAACCTTCCTGAACGGATTATTACAACTGCATTTCTAGAAGCTGGCCTCTGCCTAGTTTCTGCTTGGGGGAGAGGGGCTGGGGTGGTTTCTGTCTTTTTTTAGATCTTCTCCATTATTCCTTTGGGGAAATATATTCTGCCTTTTTAATATTCCCCCAAATATTTCTTTCTCTGGATTCTTCCCACACTGGGTTTGCCACATGGCATAGAATGATGTAAAGTCATCTTGTGTGATCAGACATTACTCTCAGTACGTTGGGCATTTACATCAGAAAATAAGTTTTTTCTTCTTTAAGGTAACACAGTCAAGACCAGGCAGGGATATGACAGAGGCAAAGCCCGACAGCCTCAGTTTGCTGAATGTGCTTCTTAATGAAGCAGAAGATGGCAACCCAAAGCATGTTCATTTTGATGATATGGACAGTCATGCAGAAAATAATTCTTTGTTTCAAAAAGTGAATTCAATGGAACAAACAGGTAAGAGCTTTTTGAACATTGTGATGGGTGTTGGGTTGCTTTCTTTGTCTTATTGGTTCCTTTTAAAGCACTTTGGTTGAGGTTCCTCTGATGGAAATTGAAAGTGTGAATTTATGTTTCTAGGTCAGTAACCCTGTTCTATCCTATTACTTTCCAGTTTTTGAAACTGAAGAGCTTTCATAAATGACAATTTCACTGGAGATATCTCACATTGGTTTGGGTTCAGGACAGACCATTGTCACCTCTGTCTTCACAGTCGGTACAACGAATGAATGAATGAATATTTTATTTGGTCAAATGTCATGATACAAAGAGCATCTTATTCCTCATTCCCACAGTTGATAAACTACAGTTCAGTAAAAGCCCAACTGAACCTTTACAGCAGTGGTTCTCAACCTTTCTCAGGTTGAGACCCCACTTGCCCCGCCCATGCGCACCGCGACCCTGACCCGGGCGTGTGCGCGCGTGCGCGCACCAAAAAAATAAAAATCAAAAAAATCAAAAACAAAATGGCAGCCACGACGGGCGGATCCGCGCATGCACGGATCGGCCCATCGCGCGCGCCGCGCATGCGCGGATCCGCCCGTCGCTGCCGCCATTTTGGTTTTTTTTTTTTAATTTTTTTTCTTTTTTATTTTTTTGGCGCGCGCACGCCACCCACACACAGATCCGCCCGTCGCACCGAAAAAATAATAATAATAATAATAAAAAATGGCCGCGACGGACGGATCCGCGCCTTTTTTTTAAATTTTTTTTTCCGGCGCGATGGGCGGATCTGCGCATGCGCGGCGCGCGCGCCAAAAAAATAAAAAAAAATAAAAAAAACAAAATGGTGGCCCGCGGTGTCCGGCGACCCCTGCGAAATGGTCGTGCGACCCCAAATGGGGTCGCGACCCCAAGGTTGAGAACCGCTGCTTTACAGGAAGATATAGATCTGCTAAGAACTATTTCTGTAGCTGATGATAAATTTATCTCTGGTGGAGAAACTTTCATGCAAAGCAATAGAATCCTCATCATCATCACCATACCAATGAGGGGAAAATAAACAAGATAATAAGAATGATAAACAATAATATTACAGCCATACTATATGAGTAAATACACATAGACATACACATCAGTATCATTATCCTTATGTTGCAGGCAGAACAGCTTCCTTCACATAAAAATAGATTTAACTGGGAAAGTCTCAATCCAGAGTCCAAGTTTCTATATATTACTCGATCACAACAATTCTGATTCTGAACATACTTTTACGTTGCAGGGCCATTTCAGAGCACGTGGACTAGAGAAGAGAAACAGAGACTTTCCAAACCACCTTTGGTCAAAGTAAAACCAGGACTTGATTTGGAACAGCATGAACTTAGTGCTATACAAGAACTTGACACACCAAGGAGTGACAGATTTACCAATACAGGTAAATTATGACAGTATAATGCTAATCAAAATCATGTCGCTTGCTGCCTATTTAAGCACTTACTTCATTCCACTTAACTGCAAAAGCATACAGCGATGGGCAGCCTGGAAGAGATCACCAGTGTTTCTTTCCTTCAATCCTAACCTTACTATTTCTTTCCTGTCCTTCATTACATTAAATGTAGCTCATTTCAGAATACTTTCATGGTATTTTTTATCAGATTGACATTGTGACTTGTTCTGTGCAGTCATTGTGCCTTAGTGCTGACTTGGAGATGGTTTATATACAAACTGCTTTGTGTATGTACGTGTGAAAATGTTCCTTTAGCTTAGGCAAAAAGAGAGTTTTGTCTTGCTGTAATGCACGTTTTGGGATACCTCGATTTGTCTCATGTTTTTTCGTTTTCTCTGTCTTATTGATGGGCAAGAACAAGAAAAAAACAAGATACAATATATTATTGATGGTTGATAACTGATGCATCAATCGTAAGATATTGGCATAGATACTAACACTATTGGCACCCTGTGCACTCACAAGAGATCTAAGTCCAGCCCACCTTGAATGCCTCTTATCTCCCACTCATTCCCCTTAACCACCAGTTGGCTAGATTCTTGTAGAGAGTTTCAGCTTGCAATAAATTTTTATACTCATTTTGAACTGCCTGAATCTCCTGATTTCCCCAGGGCTTGACAATTCGCTTGTTTTTAAAAGATTTGTCTGGTCACTTATATTGTTAGATGGGCAGCTAACAAGAGTAATAAAAAGATAATAATATAACAAACATAATACAATACAACAAACAAGAGAACAGATACCCAATCCAATTACATCCAGGCTCCAACCTCACGATGCAGGCCTCGGGAATTAAGCTAGCTCTTCATTGCTTTCCAGAAGTTTAAAAGATTAATACTTAGTGATGTATATCAGGTGCTATGATGATTGATGCATACTATGATTTTATGTTCAATGCTGATTGTATGAATGTAGATAGACCATATACAAGAGCTGTATTTTCGGGTCTTAGGAGGGCAGCTTATTAACATGAGCCCAGCTTTAATGTTGATTGCTTTAATATTGGAAAAGCGTACTGAACTTCTACCTCAGGATACTGAATTTCTACCTCAGGATTTTTGGTTAGGGATCATAAAAGATTGTACTAATATTGAGATGAATAATATGCGATAGACTAGAAACTGTGGATAGACTATAGAAAAGAGAAACACCAATCAAATAAATTGTAACAGGCGTATAGTTGAGGCTTGATGTGAGGAGTGAAAAATGCTTACCAAACCAGACGTTTATAAAGATTGATACTTAGTGATGTATATCAGGGGCTATGATGACTGATGCATACTATGATTTTATGTTCAATGCTGATTGTTTTAATAAAAGAATTTTTTATAAAAAAAAACACGATGAGGTCTTAATGTGTCTCAAGGGAAAGAATGTTCCATAGGTCAAGGACACTGAACAAGGTCTGCCTTCCTAAGTCATCCTAGTCAGGGGTAGGCAACCTTGGCTCTTTCATAACTCGTGGACTTCAACTCCCAGAATTCCTGAGAATTCTGGAAAGGGAGAGGTTTCCAAGCTGAGCCATGCTGGCTCAGGAATTCTGGGAGTTGAAGTCCACGGGGCATAAAAGAGCCAAGGTTGCCTACCCCTGGGCTAGGTGGCAACTTTTAAAGGAGAGGATATGGGGCAAGTCCACTCTTTCTGATCCAGTGGGACGGTTGAACAGCAAGTACAAATATTTTCTAATACACCTTTCCTTGTTGCTACAGAAATTTCAGGATACAAAGAGCTTCTTACTGGAGATATATTCTTCACTCCCCAAATTGACAAGCTACGGTCCAGTAAAAGCCCAACTGAGTCTTTACAGGAAGAAATCGATCTGCTAAGGATTATTTCTATTGCTGATGATAAAGAACTAGACTCTGGTCAAAGTCTGGAGCACATACAAGGGTCATGGCAAGTTGAATCGATGTGGAAGGCTAATGGTTTGTATGACTCAGGTGAGAAGAGTTACCTTTTGGGAGAACGATTGCTTTTCAGCAGAAGCAGCAGTGGGGTTAAATTTCATATCAAGTCAGTAACGATAATCAAAATAAACTCTCTTAAATATCTATGTGTATATTTCATATTCAAGAAATATTCTATAATCCCTGCCATGGAATCTTAACAAGCATTGGCATTGCTTTTAGAAAGTGGTTAAGCTCCAAGGGTTGGCTATACAGCATTCCTTAATGACTTCTCTCTCCATAGATTTGCAAGGACTTGATACAGTCAAGAGTAAAATCTTGACAAAGGGGAATATGGACATGTTACTTAAAAAAATTCATCAAAGACAGTAATTTTCCCTGTAAATAAATACCAGTACAGGTAATTGTGATGGTCACAATTGAGCTCAAAATTTCTGTTGCTAAGCGAGACAGTTGTTAAGTTAGTGTTTCTGAAGAATATCCTGCATTTCTAAAGCCTGTTTACATTATGATCTATGCAAATATAGGAACAGAAGACCCGAAGCTCTCTAGAACAGCGGTTCTCAACCTTTTTCAGGCGGCGACCCCGACCTGCGCGGTGCGACAGCCCGCACCGCGCATGCGCGGCGCGCGCACGCGACGGCCTGCAACGCCATGCGCAACGTGTGCGTGACGCCGCGCATGCGCGGCGCGATGGCCCGCATCGTGCATGCACGCCGTGTGCGCAACGGCCCGCATCGCGCATGCGTGGCGCAACGGCCCGCATCACGCATGCGCGGTGCTGCCCCCTGCGCCGGCCGAGGGGAAAAGGAGGGAAAAAATGGCGGACTGCGGTGTTTGGCGACCCCCGTGTAATGGTCGTTCGACCCCAAATGGGGTCACGACCCACAGGTTGAGAACCGCTGCTCTAGAACAATGTTTTATCAACCTTGCCAACTTCAAAATGTGGACTTCAACTCCCAGAATTCCCCAGCCAAGTGGGATTGAAGTTGAAGATAAGTTGAAATCCACACATCTTAAAGGTTGTCAAGGCTGAGAAGCCCTGCTTAGATGTATGGTGTGTTACTGTTGCAATTATTGTCGACTCTCACTTGTGGAATTATGTCTGTGTGACCACATAGAGTTAAACTTGAGCGCATCATGGTTTGCCAGCTGCTTCACGTTGCTTCCTCTTCTTTATATTCAGTCCACTCCAAAGAATTTACGTCTATTGATCAAAATTTATCAAATTATTCTGCTGATAGTGGAAGAATAGTTACATCTCCTGATCCATCATTGAGGCCAAACAGCCAAGTAAGTCGTAATAACTCGTGTTTGGTATATTATATAATTGTACCATTTACTATAAACAATCTCGTCCTCTTTTAATACTTGCATTTTAAATACTGTTAATTAGTACTCTGTACCTGAAAATCACATGAACAATACACTGTTCATGTCTAGTTTAATGAAGAGAAGGACGAGGGGGGACATGATAGCAGCGTTCCAATATCTCAGGGGCTGCCACAAAGAAGAGGGAGTCAAGCTGTTCTCCAATGCTCCTGAAGGCAGGACAAGAAACAATGGATGGAAACTAATCAAGGAGAGAAGCAGCCTAGAACTAAGGAGAAACTTCCTGACAGTTAGAACAATTAACCAGTGGAACAACCTGCCTCCAGAAGCGGTGAATGCTCCAACACTGGAAGTTTTTAACAAGAGATTGGACAACTATTTGTCTGAAATGGCATAGGGTTTCCTGCCTGAGCAGGGGGTTGGACTAGATGACCTCTAAAGTCCCTTCCAACTTTATTATTATTATTATTATTATTATTATTATTATTATTATTATTATTATTATTATGTTTTACACTTCATGTTACATAAGAAGCTCTAAGGAGCTCCATCTGGCACATTAACTTCCGTATGTTTTCCATTACAGTTTTCCTTTTTTTCTTTCCATTAATTTCCCCAAGATTTTTTAGATGGCAAAAATAATGCAGCAAAGATGGTATTATTTGATATGTATGTAAATAACAGCATGGTAGTACAGCGTCTTACTTAAAAGAATGTTAAGCTTTATTCTGATTCGATTAAGAAAGTCATCTGCAAGCAAAGTACTACATTTCTGAAAGCATTTTAAAAGATACACAGCTAAGG
Organism: Bothrops alternatus; assembly: GCA_034064705.1. NCBI lineage: Eukaryota > Metazoa > Chordata > Lepidosauria > Squamata > Viperidae > Bothrops > Bothrops alternatus. The sequence continues at coordinate 4,501,269 of JARGCV010000217.1, forward strand.
CATGCCGTATTTTCTGTTATAATATACAAAACACAGATTTTTATCATTTAATAGCCATAAAAGTGTCTTGAATTGCTTTACTATTCCTCTGAGAGCCTCTTAGTCGCTGGCTCTGTGATGAGAAATAGCCAAATATGAGCACTAAAAAGATCAGCTGATCTGCGGTGCGTGATTTATATACCGTTCTGGGAAGCAATTCAAGCCTGAACCTGTGTGTGTGTGTGTGTGTGTGTGTGTGTGTGTGTGATGATTTGTGAGTTTTGTGTGTGATGAATGGATGTATGAGTAGAGTCTGAAGGTGGGGGATTTTGCTCGGGGTGGGGGAAGGAGAGCAAGAATGAGATTGACTGTTTTGAGCAATGATGAACCTGACATGTACTGACAGTTGAATACATGGAGGTTTCTACACTTGAACTGAGCTCAGAATGAAAGACGTTTTGAATTCAAGCACTTGTGATTGTAGCAATCTGGACTCACACACCTGTATAATACTCTTGTCGTAGGTAACATTGTCACACGCATGGTCTCCGGGTTTGTTAACGCCAACAACTTGTACACAGCAGGTCGCTTGTGGCTATTTTACTTCAGAAACTCCTTCTGCTGCCAACTTTATAAAAAACTACAACCCAGATCATGATCTTGCTGGTAAAGGTAAGTTTGTGGCATGCTCAAATAAAAAGATCTTGACAGACTCGAACAATGGGCCCCTTTCCAACAACATGACATTTAATGTGGAAAAAAGCAAGGTTTTACATTTAGGCAGGAAAAAACCAAAGGTACAAGTACAGATTAGACAAAACCTGGCTCAGAAACAGTAACTATAGAGCAGCGGTTCTCAACCTATGGGTCACGACCCCATTTGGGGTCGAACGACCATTTCACGGGGGTCACCAAACACCGCAGTCCGCCATTTTTCCCCCCTTTTCCCCTCGGCCGGCGCAGGGGGCAGCACCGCGCATGCACGGGGTAGCACCGCACATGCGTGATGCGGGCCGTCGTGATGCGATCCATCGTGCGCACACTGCGCCTGCGCGATGCGGGCCGTCGCGCCGCGCATGCACGATGTGGGCCGTCGCGCCACACATGCACAATGCGGGCAGTCACGCCGCGCATGCACGTCGTCACGCACGCGCTGCGCATGCACGATGCAGGCCGTCGCGCGCCGCGCATGCGTGATGCGGGCTGTCGCGCCGCGCAGGTCGGGGTCACCGCCTGAAAAAGGTTGAGAACCGTTGCTGTAGAGAGATCTTGGAGTCCTAGTGTACAAACACTTCAATATGAGCCAGTTTTGGTCACAACATTAACAAAAAAGATGTGAGACTTTGGAAAAAGTGCAAGGAAGAGCAACTAAGATGATTAAAGGTTTAGAGAAGTGATGGCGAACCTTTTAGAGACCGAGTGCTCAAAACCTGCCCCACCTGTACACAGGGCCACCCACCGCCTCCATGACCTGCCGCAGATTGCCCAGGTGGCCCAACAGCGCCAGGGTAGCCACACCCTCTGGTCGCACCCTGCAACATCATCTGTGCACGACGGGGCGCGAGGGCGGAGTCTTGTCCCTGCTGCCCAGCTGCCATGTCCTTGGCTGTGCTGCTCTGTGCGGGCGATGTCCAGGGGCAACTCTCCTCCAGGGGACTGCTGGTGAGGAGGGGGCTGTGGGGGGAGGCGGGGCTGGGGCGACAGCATGTGTGCCCACAGAAAGGGTTCTGAGTACCTCCTCTGGCACGCGTGCCATAGGTTCACCACCACTGGTCTAGAGACTAAAATGTATGAAGAACTGTTGCACGATTTGGGTTTGGCCAGTAGAGAAAAGAAGAACTATGGGTGACATGAGACTGCCACAAAGAAAGGGGTCAACTTATTTTCTAGAGCACCAGAGGGCAGGACAAGAAACTATGGGTGGAAACTAATCAAGGAGGGAAGCAACCTGGAATTAAGGGGAAACTTCCTAACAGTGAGGACAATTAATCAGTGGAACAGCTTCCCTCCTGAAGTTGTGGGTGCTCCAACACTAGAGGTTTTAAGAGACTGGACAGCCATTTGTCTGAAATGGTATAGAGTCTCCTGCTTGAGCAGGGGGTTGGACTAGAAGACCTCCAAGGTCCCTTCCAGTTCTATTCTGATTGATCGACCTGGCCTCTTTTTTATATTTTGCATAAATAAAAAAACAGAATGACCTAGAACTCAAGAGTGCTTTTTCAAAAGGCAACTGGGCTGTTTTTTGTTTTTTTATCAATTGTCGGTACCTATCATTACATTCTGGTTTTTTTTTTAACTTGAATAAAGTTGAGAATTATTTGTAATTGCTTTGCAGAGTCCTGTGCAGCCAAGCAACAGACCAGTCTTTTCAGCTTTCCAGCAAAGGAGATTTCAAGCGCTGCTTCATTTCTACAAAAAGCTGGTGATTCTTCAGAGCATCTCAGTTCTCGCCCCTCTTTTGAAGAAATGGATTACGATGGAAGCAAAATCCAGCAAATAATAAACAAATACAAAAAAGATCTCAGCAGGTCATCCCTGAATAATGTATCTTCTGACCATGGTAATGTAATTAGAAGATAATAAATGGAATATTCCAAAGCATTCTGTTCATTACTCCCCATGCAATATACTGTTTCTGTTGTGTGCAGTGAATGTAATTGTGGGAGTGTCCCACAAACTTTACATCATACTGCGATGGACTGCCCTCCCCCCCCCAAGGTTCTCTGTATCTCTGCATGAAATACATCAGCTTGAGGGCACACTGCTCTCCAATTGCTAAATGATGTAGATATCCAGGCCTGGGTTTAGCCACCCCAGTAACTGCTCAGACTTAATTTAATGCTATACATAATTTTATTCATTGCTTGTGCTGTATGTTTTTAAAATAATTCACTGTGCTGATGTTTTGTATTTTGATAGACCTTTCACATGCTGTTTTTGTGAAATTTTTATGCATTAATGCAACATTCTGTTAGCACCATACAAAATACACACACATACACACACACACATACCCACAAATGTGTAGTGGATTAACAGAATTGTACTTACGCAATAGACCTGAAGCTATGTGAGTGAAAAAATATTGTTTTAATGTTGCATTTTTAAGTCGCTGTCTCTCTGAATTTGCTATCTGGAAAGATTTGTGTTGAGTTGGTATTGCCTGTTGACACAATATTAGAATTTTTTTTTGTTGTTGTTAATTCCGAAGTCATGTCCAACCCATCGCAACCCCATGGACAACGTTCCTCCAGGTCTTCCTGTCCTCTTCCACCCTCTGGAGTCCATTTAAGCTCATGCCTACTGCTTCAGTGACTCCATCCAGCCACCTCATTCTCTGTCGTCCCCTTCTTCTATTGCCCTCCATCTTTCCCAGCATTAGGCTCTTCTCCAGTGAGTCCTTCCTTCTCATTAGGTGGCCAAAGCACTTGAGTTTCAACTTCAGGATCTGGCCTTCTAAGGAGCAGTCAGGGTTGATCTCTTCTAGGACTGACCGGTTTGAATGCCTTGCAGTCCAGGGGACTCGCAGGAGTCTTCTCCAGCACCATAGTTCAAAGGCCTCAATTCTTTGGCACTCATCCTTTTTTATGGTCCAACTTTCACAGCCATACATTGCAACTGGGAAAATCATGGCCTTGACTATACGCACTTTTGTTGGCAGGGTTTTTTTTTTTTTTTTTTTTTTAGTATTGGCCAAATTTTTCTATTATGTACTCCAGGGGCTGTTTTACTTCCCATTTTATGATTCCATTTTACTATGCAATAATTAGTTTGTTGTCGTGGGCAGGGGAGGCAGGGTATCATGCAGATAAGGTGTTGCAAATTACCGTAAAACTGTTCCACTTCCTCTGCACCTCTGGCTGGACCATGGCCTTGGATCGCTGTACAGGTAGTCCTCGGAATACGACCACAATTGAGCCCCAAAATTTCTGTTGCTAAGTGAGACAGTTGTTCAGTGAATTTTGCCCCACTTTACGACCTTTTCTTGCCCTAGTTGTTAATTACTGCAGTTGTTAAGTTAACACGTTTGTTAAGTGAATCTGGCTTCCCCATTGACTGCACTTGTCAGGTTGCAAAAGGGGCTCACAGGACCCTGGGACACTGTGACTGTCATAAATATGAATCAATTGCCAAGCATCTGAATTTTGATCATGTGATCATGCCGCCATCGTAAATGTGCAAAATGGTCATAAGTCACTTTTTTCAGTGCCATTGTGACTTCAAACAGTCAGTAAAAGAATTGTTGTAAGTCAAGGACTACCTGGATTATTAATTGGCTTGCCTTGGAAGCAGAGTAAGAGTTATATCCAAGCACTATATATCTAGAGATAGAGATAGAGATAGATAGATATCTAGATATAGATATATATCTAGAGATATAGATATATTAGTTTTTTATAATCAGAAGTGCTTGATATTTTGTCAGCAACATATTGTCTGGATTTCAATACCTAGCTTACTAATACATATTAAGTTCTTTCTATCTCATTTTTCTAGCCAGTGATAAAAGGCCGTCCACAATAGATTTGAGGGTCCTCTGATGTGAAATGACTTATTTCACTTCATTTAATCCATGGATTCCCAGAATGTCAGTGTTCATTCTTGACACTTCTCGTCTGACTTCACGTTTGCCTTGGTTCATTGTTCTGATGTTCCACCTAAACATGCACTATTTGCAGCACTAAAGTTTTCTTTGGCTTCTTGGTACATCAGCAGTTGGACAACCTTTTGACTTTTAATTCAGCCACATCATAGGACCAGTGTCACTCATCCTTGCCCTGTTTTTTTTCAGTAGCTTGTTGGATATTTTCCAATCTGAGGGTTCATCTACCAATATCACACTAACTTTATCCTGGATGTGAATGTCTATCCTGTTTTCTTGGTTGAGCTGGTTACCATTTCCCTTTCCAGTGCTTTGTATTTAGTCTGACTATCAGTTATAACTTGGTCATCCTAGGTTTATGTAGTTCCCATGGTCACCACAAAGTAACAATCCACAAAAGTAAATAACTGTGTGGCACTGTCTGAAATTCCGTTTCATTTGTTTTAGATCCAGAGGTTGGACTTGACGCTGCCGATATTGAAAGAAATTTTCCAAATTTCCACCGAGAACTTTTTCAGCCTTTGAAGCCGAGTTTTGACTTTGATATCTGCTCAGCTCTTTTTCACTGTAGAATATCTCAAAACAGCAAAGACTTAAGCAAGGTATTTTGGAATGGAGGAAAAACTGAGAATGAGTCTTCTTTTAAAAAGTCAGCTCTGGCTTAATGATCTTTAGAATACATTCATGATGGCAAATAGGTAACTGAGGTTATGACACTTTTGCCAATGAGACTAAGAAGTCAGTACACAGAATGTATATAGAGAGAATGGTGGTTTATTTCCAGCATGGAAATCTCTTGACAAAAAGTGCTTTTGTCAACATTCAGATGATGTTGGTCATTCTCTCTTCTACTGTTGGTTTATAAGAGGATAAAGGAGTGAGTCACTATGATATCAGGTTAGACCAGGGGCGTCAATCTGCTGGCCCGCTGGCTGGACGCGTCATCTGGAAGCCACGCCCACCCCATTGCCAGCAATGGCAAAACCGTCCCAATACGTTGCGCGACATTACATGACGTCACGAGTTTGACATGTCTGGGTTAGACGGTTTACAACATAGAAATGCAAAAATAAAACAATGATTTAGAGGAGCAATCCCCAGCCTTTCTGGTATCGGGGACCAATTTCAGAAGAAAAATTGTCTTCCAGGGAGGAGATGATTTTATGTGCAGTCTAGATCCCGCACGTGTGCACATGAAGCTTAACTTGATCGCCCATCACTTGCATGGCCCAGTTCTTAACAGGCCACAGACCGAGTTCGGTCTGCAACCCGGGGATTGGTGACCCTCTGATGTAGAGAGATCAGAGTTGGGCTAGGAACCATTCAAGTCTCCCTTAGTGCTGATAGCCTGATGGCATCTGAGGCTTGTTCTCAGGTAGATTGATCCAGATTCAAATTCCTGCCGTACAATATAAACTTCCCCATGTGGAAGCCTACATTGACAATATTGCAACCAATTTTCTTGTCCAAAATATATGAGTGGCATACAAATTTAATAAATTATTATGGTCGGTCCTACAGTCAGCCAGATGTTTAGACTGCATTTGGCATTTTTACCAATCTATTGAGTCCCTCTCAAGGACCTTGGATAGACAGATGTTGACGTTTGATGGTATTATTAATATTATTATTGTTTTGTTATCTGCAAATGGAATGTCTCTGTTGATGAGATAATTAGATACTAATTAAAATATTTTGTATTCCTGAGTATTTTCCACATAACCTACTATTATTCTCTGGCTGGAAGATGGAGGTGCTTATCTGATTTTCTTGCATCAATGTCATTTATGTCATAATGTTGTATATAACATAGTTGTACAGTTGACTAACAGTTTTGGTGCTGCATGAGAGTTGCAAAACTGTTCTGCCACTATTTCAATCCCGGTTGTTGTTCAGATTCTACCACATTATTGGTAGCATTTAGAACTCCCTATGTTAAGATGAGAAAACTCCAAAAGATTTTAGCATGCCTTATAAAATTTTCATGCTATGCTTTATTCTCCCCTCATGCATTTTTATTCTGTAGATTTCAGATTTATCTAAGAGTCAAGATTTAACAACTTCTACTCTAGAAGAAGGAAACAACAGTCCTTTATTTCTTAGCAGAGGAAAACTAAGCAGTTCTCAGCTAAAGGAACATAGTAATGAAAGGATAAACCAGCCAAGGCAAGGTAATTGTTTAGTCCTTTGATCTTTGTAGTCAGGGAAATATTTTTAAAAATTAAACATTGCTGTTATTAACAAAAGGAGGGATATTTGAATAGGTGCTGACCTATTTCTGTTTGGCTTTGAAGTTTAGGTTCCAAAGGTTCTGTTTGATCCATGCTTCTCTGATTTAGAAATCGAGTAATTGATTTTTCGCAGCAGATTTTACACAGCAGAGATTTTTCTTATATATTAATGATTTGATCTGATTTCTACAGCTCTCTCCCCCTCCCCCCCATCTCAGTAAACAACTCTGGGCAGCTCACAATTAAAATCTTTAAAACGTTTTAAAACAATAGAACAATATTATATTGCTAAGCAAGACAGAAGAAACATTTGACAACAAACCAGTTACCAGATGTGTTGATTGTTTAACTCCCATCTCATAGCTTCCATGACATTTGCATCTGGCGCAGAAAAGTAATCATCATGACTTGGTTAATTAGGTTCCAGACCTTAGAAAAAAACATTTTTTGGTGAGGAATTATAGCTTAATAGTAGAGTGTGATTTTTTTTTTCATAGAGTCAGTCTGTGGGATCTTGAAAGTTCTAGTAAGGCCTTTGCTTGAGATTTTGAATGAGACAACCACCTGGCTTTAGATGAGCAGATGATCTGACCTGCTAGAAGACTACTTGTAATTTATTTTTAATATGAGTAATAATTGCTCCTTCTCTGCTTCAGTCTTAAAAATGCAGTAATATTCTGAATTTTACTGTAGTTAACTTCATATAAAAACTGGGTAGGGTTTGTTTTTTTTGCCATTTCTCAGCTGTTCAACCGTTGGCCAAAGAATTGTCTGAACCCTTATCTCTGGAAAATACCTTGCACAACAACAGTTTTGCTAAATCTGGAGCCTTCAGTTTCAAGCCTGAGCAAAACCTTGAGCTAAGCAAGAACTGTGGGGAGGACCTTGTAGTTATTTCACCTGAGACTGGATCCTGCGAGGATCTGCAAGATGACGGTGACGCTCGTTATTTCTGTTCGTCCATCGAAAACTTTCGCAGCCTTACTCCAGCTAATGATCAAACCTCCATTTACGACATGATTCCAAGTTCTGGCACAAGGAAAAGCACTCAGGAGAGGACAGAATGGGCAAAAGAGGACACTAGCTCAAGGGCAGGGAGTCTCTGCTTTGTTGAACTAGCCACAACGTCATCCAACAACAACAATGAAACGGAGACCAGGAGCAGATTAGTCAAGGGGAATGTAGAAACTGACCTCACATGGTATGCTTTAAATGCCACGCATGAGCAGAGTTTTCCAAGATCGAAGGTATTGCTGGATGAGCCTCAAGAAATGAACTCTGGCAGTCCCTTTCAGAATTCTGCTCAGGAAAATATCAGTCAGCCAGCCGTGTTTCCACAATCAAATATGGATGCCATCCAGGCTAAAAGCTCGGATTCCCGTTTGTCGCAGTGCAGCATCCCTGTTTGGGTGAGTGACCTGAAATGGAGACTCCTGGATTAAATGTAAGCTGTTCTGTTTAGAGACTATATGAAAGGCATTGTTTTTCAGCTAACAAAAGCTGTTTAGTCTAATTAAACGATGTTGTTCTTGTTGGTTGCGAAGTCGTATCTGACCCATCACGACCCCATGGACAATGTTCCTCCAGGCCTTCCTGTTCTCTACCATCTTCTGGAGTCCATTTAAGCTCACGCCTACTGCTTCAGTGACTCCATCCAGCCACCTCATTCTCTGTCGTTCCCTTCTTCTATTGCCCTCCATCTTTCCCAGCATTAGGCTCTTCTCCAGTGAGTTTTTCCTTCTCATTAGGTGGCCAAAGTACTTGAGTTTCAACTTCAGGATCTGGCCTTCTAAAGAGCAATCGGGGTTGATCTCCTCTAGGACTGACCGGTTTCATCGCCTTGCAGTCCAGGGGACTCTTCTCCAGCACCATAGTTCAAAGGCCTCAATTCTTTGTCACTCAGCCTTTCTTATGGTCCACCTTTCACAGCCATACGTTGCAACTGGGAAAACCATGGCTTTGACTATATGTACTTTTGTTGGCCGGGTGATGTCTCTGCTTTTTAGTATGCGTTCTAGATTTGCCATAGCTTTCCTCTCCAGGAGCAAGCGTCTTTTAATTTCTTTCCTGCAGTCCCCATCCGTGGTGATCTTGGAGCCCAGGAAGATAAAATCTGTCACTACCTCCATTTTTCCCCCATTTAATAGACAATTGCTCAATTGCCAGCAGAAAGAACAACAGCAAATTAATAGACATAGGCTAAATAATGTCAGAGCTAATCTGATTTCCCAAAGAGGATGGTCCATGATGGGGTATTTTCATAGTGGGGGGTCCTGTCCCATCAATTTAAACTCTTTTGGTGGTATGGCTCACGATACGATCTTTTGCCCTAAAGCAGGGTTCTCCAAATTTGGCAACTTTAAGACTTGTAGACTTCAATTCCCAGAAACCCCAGCTAGCATGGCTGGCTAAAGAATTCTGGGAGTTGAAGTCCAAAAGTCTTAAAGTTGCCATGTTTGGAGAACCCTGCCCTAAAGGGTTGGGATAGAATTATGCAATTCTTGAAAAAATGCTTGCCTCTGGCAGACAAACGTGTGTTTTTGTGGAAATCCCAACTATTTCCTGTTTCCTATAATTAATTTTTTAGGAGACCCTTACAGGAAGAGGCATCATGGAAGAACCTGACCTGACACTAGTAAGCTCTAACGACATCAGCGCTGCAGAATCTGAGCTTATACCCGGTGATCATTTTGAAGTTAGAGACTGTCCCCAGGTAAAAAATTTGGGGGTGGGGATCGGGGAGCCGTAACACATTTTAATTTGGCCAAAGATGAAGAAGGGAATTACATAGAATAGGGTGCTTTGAATTGTAGGCCTTTTTGCTACTTTGTAAGATAATATTTGACAAACTGGTTACAATAACAATTGAGGCTAGGATGGCTGTCACTAAGGAAAATGCAATATATCACGTGACCACATCCCTTAGCGATGGCAATCCTGGCTGCTCTTGTCACCTTAAGATGCACGGCTTGATTTGACGAAGGCGAGAGAGCATCTGGGAGACTCGGTACAAGCTGCACAGGCAGCAGGCGGCAGTAGGCAGGAATGACTTATAACAGGGGCAGGCAACCTTGGCTCTTTTATGACTCGTGGACGTCAACTCCCAGAATTCCTGAGCCAGCCGTGCTGAGGGAAAGGGAGAGGTTTCCAAGCTCAGCCATGCTGGCTCAGGAATTCTGGGAGTTGACATCCACGAGTCATAAAAGAGCCAAGGTTGCCTACCCCTGACTTATAACCATCCCTACCAGCTTTGTCTTTGGTTGTGGAAAACCATGAGGAGGTTGCAAATGGCAATCATAGGATCCTGGCTCCATGCCATGTAATAATGAGCCAGGTACCCAAGTGACTGGATCATGATCAGGTGACCACAGGGTTGTCGCGATGGCAGGAACTTCAGAGACTACTTGTACCATCCATTTTGTCAGCACTGAACCGTCACTGAACAAATGGACGTAAGCTGAGGACTACCTGTAATTAAAGCCCCAAGGCCATTACATTCCAATTAAAAATTACTTTTTTTTTAACTTTACCTATTCTTTGTTTTAGGTCTGTATGCCTCCCTTTAGTAGTTTTATTCTTTTGAACGCATCAGCCCTCATGCCAACAACCCATTACTTACTGTATTTACATATTATCTTTTGACAGAGCAGAGGATTTTTCCCATTAAACCCAGAAGTGGATGAATTTCCCACGCAGCTGGACTATCCACCAGTAACTCCAAGCCCTCAAAATGATCCTGATCAAAACTCCAAGCCAAGAGGTAGTATGTATGCAGTGTACTGCAAATGTATGGAGTGTAAATCAGAGCCTTGTGATGTTCAGAGGTCATAGCAGCTTGAATTAAAAACTGTAATACTCAAGGGAGATAATAGTCTTGTGAATGAAGGCAAATATACCTGTTCCAGGATAACGTGGAAGGATACAATCTGAGTCAGTCCCTGGGAGCAAAGGTTTATAGTTCCAAGCTTTTGGGCTCATGCTGGAACTCATTCTAGGGGGAACTTCTCTCTCTCCAACATGTGCACTGGGCTGTTCTACATGTTGTATTTATATGGTGCCTGGTTGTGTGTGGCTTTTAGTTTTAAAACCTATCTTTGCCGGCAGGCCTGGGGATGATTGTGGATTGTTGTGTGAATGATGAATGTGTGTGGGGTTTTTATTTTTAAATATTTTTTGTTTGGACTTAGATTGTGATTGTTGTTTTACATATATGTTGTAAGCCGCTCCGAGTCTTCGGAGAGGAGTGGCATATAAGTCCAAATAAAATAAAAATAAAAAATAAATAATTAGGGTGTTGATTGATCTGGCTTATAGACAGAGAAGTTTCCTAAAGATGGGCTTCAGCAGAATCCCAAACGCTTAGAACAGGGGTGTCAAACTGGCCAGATGCGTCAGGCGCAGGCCACGCCCACCCTGGCTCCGCAAAGGCAAAAAACATCACAGTATGTCACGTGACGCGATCGGGTTTGACACCCGTGGCTTAGAAGAATAAACCTTTGGTCTCAGTGACTCACATTGGATCCTGCAGATAATGGCCTTGTTGCTGATTCATTCATCAGATTGTTACAACATTCTCCAGAGCAGCGGTTCTCAACCTTGGGGTCGCGACCCCATTTGGGGTCGCATGACGATTTCGCGGGGGTCGCTGGACACCGCGGGCCGCCATTTTGTTTTTTTATTTTTATTTTTATTTTTTTTATTTTTTTATTTTTTTTATTTTTTTGGCGCACATGCGCACATGCGCAGATCCGCCCGTCGCGCCGGGAAAAAAAATAAAAAAAAACTAAAAAAAATAAAAAACCCCAAAATGGCGGCCATGACGGGCGGATCCGTGCATGCATGGCGCGTGTAACGGGCCGATCCGCACATGCGCAGATCCGCCCGTCACGCCGAAAAAAAAATAAAAAAAATAAAAAAAATTTCAAAAAAAATTAAAAAAAATCAAAAAAACAAAATGGCGGCCATGACGGACGGATCCGTGCACGCACGGCGCGCACGATGGGCCAATCCACACATGCGCAGATCCACCCGTCGCGGCCGCCATTTTTTTTTTTTTTTTTTTTTTTAAATTTATTTTTTTAAAAAAATTTTCGGCGGGTCGGGGTCACGGCGCGCATGGGCGGGGCAAGTGGGGTCTCAACCTGAGAAAGGTTGAGAACCACTGCTCCAGAGTATTGCATAGACCCTCCCAAAAAGGAATTTTAGTAAGACAGTTTTACTCATTTTATTCTAAAAAGTCTTTATAACATTTCCTGTATCAAACCCCATTGAGTCCCTACTTTGTATGCCACACTGAAGGAAAAGTGCACCAAGCACATTAAATGACTAGTTTAATTACACTTGCATGCTTTTGCATTCAGGGTGCTTTTGTGGGTTCAGTCTTGCATAAAGTCTGATCATAATTTTAACGAAGAGAAGGACGAGTCGTCCAATATCTCAGGGGTTGCCACAAAGAAGAGGGAGTCAAGCTATTTTCCAAAGCACCTGAAGGCAGGACAAGAAGCAACGGGTGGAAACTAACCAAAGAGAGAAGCAACCTACAATTAAGGAGAAACTTCCTGACAGTTAACCAGTGGAACAACCTGCCTCCAGAAGCAGTGAATGCGCCAACGCTGGAAGTTTTAAAGAAGAAAGTGGACAGCCATTTAGGGTTTCCTGCCTGATCAGGGGGTTGGACTAGATGACCTCTAAGGTCCCTTCCAACTTTATCATCATCATCAATTATTATTATTATTATTATTATTATTATTATTATGCTTGCAGTATCTGGCTCTTGATGTTAAGGCTGGTTTGTTAGTATTATTCCTATGCAAAAGGCTTTGAACTCAAAATCAGTGCTAGGAATGTTCCAAGCATAAAAGAGCACAATTTTGGGTCGGAACGCTTCTGCTGTGATTAAACAAACTTGTTTTGTGTTCACACAACTGTTTCAAACCCCAAACATTTGCGTTTAAAATGTTTTGCATACCCGTTAGCCATTAGAGGTAAGGAGTCTGATCATTGTTCCTTATTTTCCATATCTATAAAGGGTTATGCTCTGTAGAAGTCTTTTGCATTTCTAAACGGTTTCTTGCTCTCAAAACATATTATGATTCTTGTTACTCAGTTTATTACGTATTTTCGAAAATAACAGTGCTTTGTGGGGCTGGGTCTGAAGTTGTTGCAAATCACACTTCCTATTTGTAAAATGCATCTTTTTTTTTTCTCACAGTAATATTGTCAGAGCTTGCACCTGTCCACGGCAGCCTTCAGGAATCATTTTTAAAACGGAAGAAAGATTTCATTGAGAGATCTTTGAAAAGGGTGGAGAAGCTGAAAAGCCAAGAGCCATGCTCAGAAAAGGCCCAGAGTAAGGCACCTCCATTGAAAAAACCACAACTCCACAAACGAAACGTGAACTGGACACCTCACGGTAATTATCAGCAAACGAGTACAAATTGAGGGAAGATGAAACGTGCACAGTCATTTTGCTTGGGGCCTTTGCTATCATCCAGACAATGAATTGCTTAAAATTCATTTGTGACCATTGTGATTTGTAAGCATTCTGAGGAGAGGGCGAGTGTGCAGGAACACCTGGGCCAAAACCCCCATGTCCTTTTGTAGTTGTTCTTGTGTCTCCATTTTATACCAACATTGGGAGTCATTTGCTGCTTGATGTATGACGAAAAGCAGCGGAAGAATTGCTTTTACCTCTTCTCTCTCCTTGAAAGGTTGTCTAATCCAGGGGTTCTCAACCTTGGCCACTTTAAGACTTGTGGACTTCAACTCCCAGAATTCCTCAGCCAGCTTTGCTGAAGTCCACAAGTCTTAAAAGTGGCCAAGGTTGAGAACCCCTGGTCTAATCTAAGCCTTATGTTTCATGTGTCCTGGTTGGATTCAAGCGGCAGCTGTTCATCTTTTGAAGAAAGGGGAAGAAAAAAAGTGCTCTCCAGTTGACAGGAAAGTGGCCGCAGCACAAATGCAGCAACGGACTTCAAGGTATTTCACCACCCAACGTCAAGAGAAATTAAACCAATGTACTTTTAAACAAGCCATGTAATTTTAGCCAAAAGACCCGCCCTTTGATGTTGACTTTACTGGCCGTAAGCAGCACCTTGAGTTGCCCCTGAAGCTTTACTGGCAGTCAGTGCAGCTTGTGAAGCAAAGGTGTCAAGTTGCTTATTGCAAGTTAGACAGCTGCATTCTCAGCTGGCTGAAGTTTCAAGGCCAGCTCCACACAGAACATATTGTAGTAATCCAGCCGTGAGGTGACTGGAGTGTGAGTGGTGATCTGAAGAACCTCCCCATTTAGGAAAGGGTACAACAGATGATAGCTGCCATGTGCTCATTGGGCAGGAGCTTTGAATCCAGAAAGACCCCAAGCGGCCCAGAAGCCTTAAATGGGGAAGGGCGACTCCGTTCGAGGATAAAGATGAAATATCCCCAAATATCCACAGCTATTCTGCCCTGGTAAAATTGAATCAGCAGCAGTTCCCTCCCCATCCAGACCCTCAAAGCCTCCAGGCACTTGGACAGGATCTTTTTAGTTCTTCAACACTAAATTTGTAATTGTCATGGCAGAAACAAACAAGTGGACAAGGCTTCAGTTTACAATGTAATTGCAGGTCTTTCTCCCCACCTACCCCCAATCAACTTTGAGGTTAACCACATTGTGTTGGTGTTTTGCTTCTTTGTTTAGCACTCTGATAATACTTGGAAGTTCAGTCTAGAATGGGACTCTGGCATAGCAATAGAAAGGATTTTAAACTTACATCTGCACAGTAGTTGGTTTTGCAAAAAAGAAAGGACAAATAAAGGGAAATATTTCTTCACCCAGAGGGTCGTTGATTTATGGAATTCACTTCCTGAAGGGGTCATGACAGCTGTCAGCCTTGACAGCTTCAAGGCAGGGCTAGATAGATTCATGGATGCCAAGTGTATCGGTGGTTATTAAAACGGATGTCCATGTGCCGCCTCTATGTTGGTTGAGGCAGGCAGGATTCCCTTGAGTACCATTTGTTGGGGGTCAAGGGAAAGGGAGGGTTTTGCCTTTTTCTGCTCAAGATCCCCATGTACAATTGGTGGGCCACTGTGTGAGACAGAATGCTGGACTCGATGGGCTTTGGCCTGATTCAGCATGGCTCTTCTTATGTTCTTACGTTCTTATGTATATAGGTATTAGGTTCTCCTGCTTGAGCAGGGGACTGGACTAGAAGATCTCCAAGGTCCCTTCCAGCTTCTATTCCTATTCCATTCTATTATTTCTATTCCTATTCTATTTATATAGCTGCCCATCTCATTTTCATGTGATTCTGTGCAGCTTACAATAAAATACATGAAATACACAATATAAAAAAAGCAAATAAAAATAAAACACCTAGCAGCAGACCATAATCTGATCAGCCAGCCGGGAGACAAGCTCTGCGATGTATCCAGGAACCAAAGCCAAGTTTCAAGGCCTTGTGGAAGGCCAACAGGAATGGGGCCAGTCTAACCCCAGGAGGGATGTTGTGTCAAAGGGCAGGAAGGGCTCTCTTTCTGGATTGCACCAGAATGCTCTTCTTGACAGATTGGGTACAGCAGGTAGAAACAATTGGGGAGGGATGATCCCCATGTGTTTCCACTAGGAAATCTGGGCCTTAGGTCCAGCATTACTATTTTTACTGATATCTTGACTGGAGATTAGAATTTCTCCTGAACTATTGCTAGTCCCTTTGCATAAAGCATTGCCTTGTGAATTATTTACTGGTAACTGGAACAACTTTCCATTTCTTTTGTAGACTGTATAATAATCTGGCGGAAGTGAAAAACAGAAAGGAAGAGAAAGACAGAAAAGAAAATTATGCCAGGAACAGGGAAAGAGCAAAAGAATTTCACAAGGTAAAACATTTGCAACTGAATATTCCATCCCAGGCTCTAAAAATAAAATAAAAAAAACCCTATAAATTTTTCTGGTTATATTTATTTTTACTTTTGAATCAAATTGACCGTAAGTTTAGGCATTGACTTAAAACAAGAGAGGAATTCATCCTGTTTGCAATGCAGAAAACCAATGTGGTTGGCTGCAAGTGCCAGAAGTAAAATAATGTTAATACCATATTAACATTATCCAATTAGCAATGAGCAAAGTTTGATGTTGCAATGGTGCTGAACGAATGGCACAACCAGTCCTGGAAGCCCCAGCAGCCACGCCTTCACAATGGCCAGTTGCAATTTTCCCTGCCAATTTTCCACAAGCAAATCAATGCGGAAGCCTGTAGAGAAGCTTGCAAGTTGCTTCTGGCCCTTTTTCTCCCAAACCCTGGAGTACAAAATCCCAGGGTTTTAATATTCTACTCTCTCACTACTCCCCAGCCCACATCCAGTTGCCACAGCACTTTCTGCTTCACTCACCCACTTTCCAGCCTCCTTTGGACTTTCAACTTCCAAGTGGCTTTCCTGCTGACAACTTGTAGGAAGCCAGCAGGAAGTTGCAAGTCACATAAGGTTAACAAGGTGGCTTTGTTTTAATGACAGCAATGAGGATTGCACTTTAGAAACACATGATTATTTAAAAGCAGAGCAGGTAAAATGTCCAATATCCAAAAATATTACCCACAAATCATTGTAGCTGTTCAGGAGTTTGACTCTAGATCTTTTTGTCACCTGTGCCACATTTTGGTCACTTTTAAACTTTTAAGTGCTGTTGCTATTATACTTCTGCCATTTATTCATTGCTCAGATTATTTTCTTTTCCCTTTCTTTATAGAAAACAATGGAAAAACTACGAGCCAGGAAAATCAATTTGAAAACCTAGTATTTTGCAGATGTCCCACAAATGGAGGATAATTTATCAGCATTGTATTTGAGGTCTCCTTGATAATTAAATTATGTGGTGGAATTTGAGTAAATTCACATTTGGTATGGATGTATTCGCAAACTTTCCAATGCTGTATATAGACCATTGTCTCCAATTATGGCTTTTCAACTCAAGATTTTTATTTTCAAATGTCATGTGTTTGCTTTTTGTACTATTTTAACTATTTATAATAAAAACTTTATTTGCAAAAATGTAGAACACTCGACAATTTATTCAAAAGCCACTTTTGACTATTTATTCAAAAGCCACTTTCATTTTCACTTGCCTTTAAAAAAATTGTGCCAAAAGTGAGATTTATTGTCAGCCTCCCACCAAACAATCCAGAAGATGGAGAATGAAAAGTAGTTGAAGAATAGCAAGCTACCTTGGAAATTTCAGCTGCCAGTAACAGAAAACACTGAACACAGCTTGTAATTTTTCTTAACCTGCCTATTATTGCATTCATGAGCAGTCTTATCCCTGAGTCTACTATGTTGCTTTCTAAAAGCACGAGATATAAAAAAGATAGAGGAACTACGCCAAAATGTAAATAATGTACACAAGATCAGGAAACAGAATTCAGAGTTGTATGACTAATGCTTAATATCATTTATTAATTAAGCTATAATTGAACCACAGTACAGCAAAATTGCAAATGCAGTTGGAGAAAGCTAGATTATTCAAATAAACATCTGTTTAACAATTAGAAGTACCCAAGAGTATGGCTGCTTTCAAGCTTTTGTTAAGAAAATAGTTGCTCAGTGAATTCCATAATTTTTCAAGCATTAATGCCCAAATATTTGGCACAGACCATTCTGTTCCAGGTCATCCTCTCAGCATTCTTCAAGCACCAGCTACCTAAAATAGAAGAGTACTTTTATGAGGTAAATCAATGTATTTTTGGCTTGGCCTCTTCTTTTCACCAACCCTCAAGGGAGATTTATAGAGCTAGTTTAGCTGCTTATTTTGGTCCCTGTAGCCCAGGGAAGATACTTCTGAAGAGTGATTGAAATTTACAACGGACTTTCCCCAACTTTCATTTAGCTATTCATCTTAAATGACCTACGAGGGAGCCATCCAACTACTTCTGACTCCCAAAGGTGTCTCCTCTCGTACAGATCACAGAGCACTCCAAATTGCCTTGATAGCCTACAGAGGATTTCCATGTAAGGTCACCGCGTTAAGAGCTGCTTGTTGATCAGCACACAACCCCCTTTGAAGTGACCTTCTGTACAGCAACTTCCACAGCCTTCTTTTTTACCTTTAGCTTGGAGTCCACTTTCAGCCAACTTTGCAGATCCCCACTGAGATTTTGTCAGGAGTATTTCGATAAAGGCTCACAACTGAAAACGGGGGAAAACATGATAAGCATCAAGTGAATCTTGTTCTGATTTATTAATCTGTTTTAGATGAGAATGCAAGTAGAACCAAGATGCAAGGGAAGACACATAAAGCTAGAGACATTCTTCTGTTTAAAGTTTTTAGATTTTGGCCCTCAGTTCTTAAATCCCCCCCCCCCCAATGTTCCCACCAGATTTCTTGCTACCATGGCAGCAGCGTAAAAAATCTAGAGGGGTTACTTTGCGGTCACGTCCACAGCATACCAGAAATAAGATTTTCTAGCAGCCTTGGTAGAGACCAAATACAGGTAGTCCTTGACTTATGACCGCTTGTTGGGCACTTGACAATGGGCTGTCCACATTTATGGCTATCTGCAGTTATGTGATCATTTTTATGATGGTTTTGCCAAAAGCCAGCATTTTTGGCAAGAGCAGCTCCTAGTGAACCATTAGTTTGCTTAATGATTATAATGGGTGCTTTAGGCCTACTGTTTGCCTAACCTACACCACAAAAAAAAGTGATAAAATTGGGCCGGATGCATGGGTGACCCTATTTACGACCGTAACGACTTACAACCATGATGGGCAAGCTCCATTACAATCATCCATCAAGGACTACCTCTTTTTAAGATATTATGATCTAAAATAAAGGTCTATTTATTTCAGCAATTAGCAGTGGATTTTCACTTGCCACTTCCAATGTGAAAACTGAAAGCAAAGTTCCATAGTTAATTATCTTTTTAAGACATTTGAAATATACCAGAAGAATATGTTTTCATATTCTCCATCCTTGCAGTATCGTCCCAGAATTTAGGGTGGTGCAATCATATATTCTTCAAGAAAAATAAGGTCTCTTGTTTTCTGTTACTTCAAAATCTTGAACTGTTTTAAGAAATCCAAATTCCAGGCTGAACTTGGGATTATGTGCCATCAAGGCTCCAAAAGGCTACAATCAAAATAAATGAGGCAAAACTGGGCAATTACCTTTTCATGAACACAATTTGAGAAGGGTCAGCACAACTGATGTCACGTCCCCCCCACCTGCAGAGGGAGAAAGTATTTCTTCATGGCTGTTCTTTAGGAGAAACGCTGGGACTATCCTAACCTCTTTCTTGTCTTGTAATTTTACTGCACCCATCAAGCAGAGATTAATGGGTAAAACGAAATCACAAGTCTCTTGCTTTACGAGGCGTTTCCAACGATAAAGAACCTACAGTTAGGCTCCATCGGGATAGACCTCGATATTGCTTTTTCAATAATGTTATAGCTATACAGTTCCACCTACTATTTTGGGACTTTTATCAGAATCGGGTATCTATTACATTTTACCACTTCCAACTCGAGTATTACATCAGCTAAAAATGTATTGGCGGGTGTGTAAAAACCCAGACAACGTTCAATTTACTGCTCACAATTTAAAAGATAAAAAGGAAATGAGATTCCATACCAAGCCAGGCCTTTTTCTTCATCTGAAGCAGCTGCAGTTCACTTGTGCTGTGGGGGCTCACGTGGAAAAACCAGCTGCCAACTTGCAGCTGCAGAAAAACATACAATAAATAGGAGTGCAAGGCTATCACAGTTACATTCTTCTTTTCCTATAGTCATAGGGAACTTCAGCTATCAATTTCCTACCTTGCAAGTTAAGTTGGGCTGAGATATACCAGCAAGAGCTTGATGGGCTTTAACTTAGGTTTCCCCCCCCACCCGCCCAAACCTCCACTGTCAAACTGATTTCTGAAAAATTTTATTTGCACGCTCGTTTTAAATAACTGCTGCTTTAGCTCTGGTTTTAAGGGACCAATCTCCAAGGAAAATATAATCCATTAAAACAAGCAGCTTAATAAGGCTTTCTCCTGTTCTTAAACCAGGGAGAAAAGACTAGTCCAGGGGTAGGCGACCTTGGCTCTTTTATGATTTGTGGACTTCAACTCCCTGTAAGGACCCACCCCACTTTGCATCTTAAGAAGACAGAACTCTTCTTCCAACAGGCATCCTTTAAGAGAAAAATGGTTGCAGGCATTCTAGATAGGAAGGTTCAAGGTTTTAAGGGGTCCCCAGCAGCCCCACCCCAACATCTTTCCAGTGACAATCCCAGGCGTTACATTTCCACCCCCTTTTTCCTCACTGCCAGTGAAAGGGAGACTTCAGAGGAGTAGATGAAAGCTTGATGGCCCCATTGTTATGATTTAGTCCTTTTGGTGGTATCCACATTCAATCCCTTTGAAGTTTTACCGAAGGAAGTGAGGGCCATAAAACCCCTTTGTTTACCCCCCCTTCCCCTTGACAGAATCCAGAGAGGGCAGAAATGGAGTTTTCCAGCGGATAACTAGAGATGAAATATAATTAGATTCTGACACTCCCAGAATTCCTGAGCCAGCCCACGAGTCATAAAAGAGCCAAGTGTCAACGCAGCTAATATTGAATATTCTTGCTTTGACAAAATATGCAGAAGTGTCTGGCACTTTTAGAGTTAACTCAGATGAGAATGGAGAGAGAGCAATTTGTATGGGCTTCAGAAGGAAGTGAACCTTTGCCCCCCAGGCTGGTTGAACTGCTCCGGGATGGAGAGATCTTGGCATCCATCCATGATGTGCTGACAATCTGTTATACTGTTAATAAAGGCTTTTAGGATAAACAATGCCTGGAAGTTCTTTGAAGTGTTTCATTAGTCGGAACCTTGACACCAAGGTTGACACACTAGGCTATGATCACAGAAACATTCAGGATTCCCCTTTTCTCCTGATCTCCCTCTTCCCTACAGGATCTTTTTAAATGACAGAAGGAAAGCCTTTTAAGCTTATTTTCAAGGCTATATGACAGTTTCAGTTATTTCATCTAAAATGGCAACAACAAAAAAAAAGATTGATTTCTGGGTGGGGGGGATCTCTCTTCAAAAGAGCTGAGTTTGCACTCTGTCCATTTCTGTCATCACCAACTAAGGGAGCCCATTGTTCATCCACTCTAGTCCCAGGGCGTTCTCTTCATCAATAATTGAGAACCAATTATGCACCATTTGTAATCTCATCACCTGCTCGGCAACATAAAATTCCAAGGAATGTCATTTTCTATAGCAAAGGCCCAGAAAGTCAACAAGCTATTGTAGAAAGGCTACTTCAGTCAACTTTGTTCAGAATGGCTGTTACATCACTCTTCTCTTTTCAGAGCAGTTGAACACCTGGCCAATCATCATGACAATCTCTCATCAGTCTTAAGAAAGGAACCACAATTTTCACGCATGCCATGCTTTGGCATGACGTCCTTTGAATTTTAAAAAAACCCTTCTACGATAACCCACTAGATTCCAAACATATCTACTTTTCTATTAGTAATGGTATCAATTTCAGAATTAACTCCTTCAGTATCTTACCATTTCAGTCATAGATAGCGATGGAAGACAACATTTGTTCAGGGTTGAAGAATGAAGTCCTTGGTGCTTTCTGAGCTTGGCCATTTTCTTGCAGATTATCTCCTTATCAAACAAGGTAACATCATCAGTGCTAGTAGGGGAAAGGTTTGTTCTCATAATCTAGTGGCTTGCCTTGTTGGTAGGAGTGGCTCTGGGGGTTTGTTGTTAAGTTTGTTTGGCAGTTCCTTGACTGGGTTATTGTTTGCTTCTTGATGGTTGGTCTAATATTGGTCTTAATCTCTGCTCATCTGGGTGTTTATTGATGTTGAGGAGTTCTCATGTCTTCTGACTGCTAATTGGCGTTTACAGACGTGATCTGCTAGCCTGTTACCTGTTATAGGCCTTGCAATTTATGTTGCCGATGACTCCTGTTGTTTCTTCTGGGGCTTCCAGTTTACTTCTATTTTGGAGGGCTTTAGTTGATTTGGGTGCTGCAGTGATGCCGTGTAGTTGGAATAGTCTGTTGAAGGCTGGTGCGGGTAGCTTTACAATCGCCTCTGCTGAGAATATCCAGGAAAAGTTGTTCTTTTCTTCTTTTCTAGGGAATTTTACTCCTTTGAAGATGTTCTTGAAGGTGTCCTTGTGTGGCCTCTACGGTTGGTTCTTTCGAATTATGACAAAGGCGTCATCTACGTGCCCAATCCGTATTTTGGGTTGTATGTACGGGAGTGCTACTGATACCTGGAGGAGTATCTGCTATTAGTCTCTGAAAATAGGTCTCTGCTATTAGTCCTGAAAGTGTTGATCCTGCAGGTGCGGGTAGCTTTACAATCGCCTCTGCTGAGAATATCCAGGAAAAGTTGTTCTTTTCTTCTTTTCTAGGGAATTTTACTCCTTTGAAGATGTTCTTGAAGGTGTCCTTTGTGTGGTCTCTACGGTTGGTTCTTTCAAATTATGACAAAGGCGTCATCTACGTGCCCAATCCATATTTTGGGTTGTATGTACGGGAGTGCTACTGATACCTGGAGGAGTTGTATTATGGTCTCTGCTATTAGTCCTGAAAGTGTTGATCCTGCAGGTGTTCCTTCGATCTGTAGATATATTTGTTAGTCGAACTAAATCAGGGGTAGAATTCCACGAGTCATAAGAGAGCCAAGGTTGTCTACCCCTGAACTAAAGGTATGTGGTTACGCAAAGGTTGATAAGGTCCATAATTCGGGTTACTTCAGTTTTGGTGTATTTGGTTAGGCCAGTGCTGTGACATCAAATGATATGACTTTGTCTCCACCTACAATCACGTGTTGGATTGTTTGGAGGTACTGTAGCAAGGAGTTGTTGGAGTATTTGCTTCCCTCGGTGAGGTATCTGACTTTTTAGTCAAGCTTTTAGCAGTATTGTAGGTTGTGGTTCCTGATAATGATACAACTGAGGTGTGGGAGGTCAGGTCCACTACTTTTCATGCACCACTGGTCTTTTTTGGTGATCTGACCCTCCTTGGTGAGATTGCTGAGCGTTCTTCTTGATCCAGGTGACTAGTTTTTGTATCAGATTGGTGTTCACTGAGATGGTAAGTTTGCCCTCTAATCATTCTTTTGCTTTTTGTGTATGTCCTGATGCATCCATGATAACCTTGGTTCAACCTTTGTCTGCTGGAAGGATGATAATTTGGCACTTCTTTTAGGTTTTTGAGGGCTGCTGTGTCTTCTGCTTTGAATTGGTTCCTGCCTTCTTCTTGTTTGGTGCTTTCTTGGGCCTCTGTGGGGAATCCTCTGGTTTTCTAAGGCTAGCAAAGGTTTCTAGTTGGTTGGCATCCCCTGGGCTATAGTTTTGGCCTTTCTGTAGAATGTTGTGCGGTAGATAACGGGCAGCTGAACATGTTGACCAACCTTTTGTGTTCCAACCTTTGATACTGGGGTTTTAGTTTGGCTTTCCTTTTTCCTGCTTGTCTCAGGGAAGTAGTCTTGATATGGTTGTCAGCCTTTCTATATGCTCTGGTGTGGTCTTGTTCCTTCAGCTTCTCCGTGGTATGTTGATACTTGTGTAGTCTGAAATGAGCACCTGGGATCATAAGTCGTATTTTCCCCCATCATCAGCACAGCAGCTTGAACACCATCATCAGCCGTAGACAAATACTTTGGGTTCCTTTAAAAAAAGAGAGAAAACGTTTGCTTTGACTAAATCTGGTCGTTTGTCTAAATCTGACAGTTTCTTTTTTTCCCAATTCAATATGTTTTATCAAACTGATTTACCCCGTTACTTATGGGTAAGGGCTACACAAACAAACCTTTTATCTTACGAGCTACCATATATACATATCATCGCCAGCCACTAGCAAAAAATCAGACATGGAGACTGGCAGCTCAAAATACCAAGCTGCCTGTTTGTGATGCAACAGATTCTAGCATTGACTTATACACCTTCCGGTAACTTTATTTTGCACTGCAGGATAAATTTATCCCAGGTCTCATTGTCATCAATATAACTTGTTTTACAATGATGGAAGCAGAACCTGTGTTTTCTGTAGCCTCACTGCATCATTTGGCAAACACAAAATGAGATGTGCCCACACTGAGTACTTCAAATGAGGCAAGAATTTTAACTTGAGTCCACAGTACAAACCCCTGTATTCCCTTTAGGGGGGAAAAAACCCAATTATTCCCTTCAAATTAAAAAAAAAAAACTATTACCTTCAAAGATTTACTCAAACAACTGCAGCTTGATTCTACTTTTTGTCAGGATTTTTCCTAGAATAGAAAATATTTTATTATGACATTTTTCAAGAGCAGAGGCTGTATATAATACTACTGGGTCCGAAATTACCATTGCTAAGCAAGGCAAGTTAAATGACTAGCACCCAATTTCATGGCCCTTTGGGCACAATTATTAAGCAATCACTGCAATTGCTAAGTGAATCAGGCAGTTCAACAAATCCAGCTTTCCCCTCCATTTTGCTTGTTGGAGACCAGCTAGAGGGGGGCCGTAAATGCCAATCACAACGGTTGTAAATAGACTTCCGGTTTGCATTGTAGCGATGCAGCCAAGGGAAAGCGGGGTTCTGCTCCCCACGGCTGATTTCTCTCTGCCAGGGGGCCCTAAAGGGGTCTAAAGTTGCCCTGGAGATGCAATGAAGGAGGGGATCCTTGTCGATCACAGAAAAATGGCCTCCAAACCGGCAGAGGAAAGACTAGCTGCATTTCTGTGGCTAGCCTCAAGCTACTGACAACCGAAGAAAGCACTAATTAGCAGATAGTGAACGGCGTGTTTGTAATTGGGTAAGAAAACTGATCCTTTCTCTACTACTTTGATACTCAATTCCCTGGAAAAGACAAATTACCCAAAAAAGCAATAAAGTCCCCAAACGCGAGAAGGGGATTTTTACCCCACCCTTCCAGAGAAACTGTTGTAAGTATAAATTTTAATCACTTCATCTCAGGAACTATATCTTTCTGCTGGCAGAGAAAACCCAGCAACTAATGGTCTACTTGTTATACCAGTCACAGTATGGCAGTGTTAACAGGGAGTTCTTAAACGCTTAATTTCTTTCGGTGCACACTGACGGACTGAGCCAACACTTTTAACTCTTCCTCCTTGTCTCAACAAAAATACCAGGTTGCACAAGCACAGCAGCTTGAGATCCAACGATGCCACATGCTGAATTGATCTTGCACTGTTTTTTGAACAAGCCATCAGTACCAACTGCTGGATGCAGATACCATACAGTGCGGTTATCATTTCTTTTTTCAGAACTGCAAAGATACCTGTGTACTGCACAGCCCCAAACCACATTTTAATAAGGGATGTGAAACTTTCAGGAACATTCATCTCTGAAACTGATCCTTTCATGTATTTCAAGTACTAACTGGTGCCAATGTACCTTTATCTTCCACCAAAATTGGTTTCCCAATCTTTATTTTCCAGGAGCCTGAAATCAAGAATTGTCCATGCATCAGGAAATATTCTTATATTTCAAATACCACGTATTGTGCTAAGCAATCAAAGGTTTAATTTTACTAGCTAATTGAGAGAAAAATCTGTTAACACTTACAAAAGATAAATAAGCTTGAGAATCATTTAAATGCCTATAGTTTCTGTGCTGTATGGGCAGTCCTTGACTTATGACTGTAATGGAGCCTGCCCATCATGGCTGTAAGTTGTACTGGGTATAAGTCAAGGGCACTCACCTGGCCAACCCAATTTTACAAGTTTTTTCATGGTAGTTGTTAAGCACACACCAGGTTCATTAAACAAAGCAATAGCTCACTTTGGGCCAGTTTTGCCATATACAAGAAAATGCTATTTTTTTTTTAGCAAAACCATTGTAAAACACAAGTCATGTGATGGTGAGATGCTGCAAACAGCTGAAAATATGGCACAGTTGCAAAGTGCCTGAAGTGCAGTCATGTGAATGCATGTGTGTGTGGCCGGGGGGGGGGGGGAGAACAGCAGCAGCCACTGGAACTTTGAATTTGGGCTGCAAGTAACCCCAACGTATCTTTGAATGGTTGTTCAGGGGTCATCACAAGTTAAGGACTACCTGTAAAGTTTCTTGTACCAGTCAAACAAACTTCATGCTTTCAGATTATTCTTATGTGAAATCAAGGCCCAGATACGATGTCCCTTCTTTTAAGTAACACAGCAAATACAAATTAGCTGTGGGTTGCAAAGAAGGTTGTATTATTAGCACTGACTCTAGCGGCTTTCATCTGAGAGACCAGTCAAAACCTGGAGTTGTGCTGCCAAATAATAACAAGAAAAAATTCTAAATGTCTGAATACTTTACAAAACTACAAAGCACAATTTATATCGGGGTGGGCAACTCTGGCCCTCTTTACGACCTGTGGACTTCAACCTTGGGACTTCTGGGAGTTGAAGTCCACAGGTCATAAAGGAGCCAGAGTTGCCTACTCCGGGTATGTCTTTATCTTAGCCAATCAGTGGCAGAAAATCAAAGCTCTTTTTTTTCCTGATGGAGATTTTAAAGAAACCCATTAGCCTCCACTTTGAATCAGAAAGTTTTGTGGGGGAGAAGGGAATGATGCAAACTTACTTCCCACACATAAGCTAAATTGCAGATCTTTTCTTTTCCAGATGGTATTGACGGCCATTTATAAAGCAAAGCACGAAAACCAGGGTTTGTTTTTTAGCATAGCTGAAGCTGGATTGCAACGCACCATGTGCTAGATGACATCAGTCCATGCCACCTTCTGAATTTGTCCAGTTTATGTTCTGTTTAAAGACAAAGCTCAGATGCCCATCAGCCAATTGAAAAATATTAAGAAAGCAATTCAGCTGAGTCGCTACGTGATGCAGATCAAGTCTCTGAAAGAGAACTATTTGCAGAAATGGACACCATGTTTAAATTAGGGGGAGCTCTGAGCAAATAGAATAGAATTCTTTATCGGTCAAGTGCGATTGACCGATACACTCATCAAGATAAAGAGAGGGGCTCCAATTAAAAAAATTCAGGTGAGTCATGATGGCTTCATTTAGCTTCAATCAGCTGCAGAGATCAAGGTTGGTAGGCTTTTTAGCCCAATGACACCAGTTTTCCCCATCACCTTTCTTATTCTGCTCCATGATTAGAGATTTCCAAATGGAATCCATCAAGGGGGCCATTGTGGCAGCTGAACCTTTGTCAAAACTTTCAGGAGGGCAAGAAAACACAATGAACTTTATCTGAGCAAGGAGAAATTACCCAAATGCAAGGCATCACAGTAGACTAAGAGAGGTTGAATGCATCCATTTTCCAAACTGAGGCATTTCAGGAATAGCGAAATCACAAAAGCTTCTGCAAAGAACAATCAGCCCCTTTGATCAATTTTTGCCTCATCCAGTCGTCCTCGAACCTTCATTTGAATGGTTTGCACATCATGGAGGACAGCCAGTGGTTTTGCTAGTTCAAAAAACAAGAAAGAACACATCAGGTATATATCAATTTGCATTAACCCAGGTTCTATTAAAGATATACAATGTTATTGCTGGCGGGACGAGCGTCGGGAGGGAGGCCTGCCCCGAAAGTCTCACTGAGAGGACGAGGCTTCGGCCTTCCTCGCCGGGAGGGTGGGCAGGCCTGGGACTCCCCTCCGGGGAAGGGACGAAGCATTGATCCGCCTCTCCCCCCCCCTTCGCCTCTGCAGGACGGGGGAAGGAAGGAGGCGCCGCCCGAGAGGAGAGGAGGCCCCGCGGAGCAGCCCCGGGAAGAGACGGCGGGGGAGGCCCGGAAGGGATGAGCCGAGGGGGACTCCGGGAAAGGAGGCCGCCTGGAGGGAGAAGCGGGGAGCAGGAAACGGGCAGAGACCCCGAGACGGGCCTGGAGGGCGGAGGGTCCTTCAGAAGAGGCGGAAGACTCGGGAAACGCCACGGAATCCAAGAGGGAGGAAAAAAATATGAATGTGCAGAAAAGTGGAAAATCTTTGAAAACAAATAGTTCTTGTAAACCATCTAAGAATCCACTCAGGAGAAAAACCACATAAATGCCTGCAGTGTGGAAAGAACTTCACTGGGAGGGGAAACCTTTATAAACACCAAAGGATCCACACTGGAGAGAAACCACATAAATGCCTGGAGTGTGGAAAGAGATTCAGTCACAGGGGACACCTTCATATACATCAAAGAATCCATACAGCAGAAAAACCTTACAAATGTCTGGAGTCTGGAAAGAGCTTCAGTCAGAGGAGCAGCCTTTATACACATCAAAGGATCCACTCAGGAGAAAAACTGTATAAATGCCTGGAGCAGGGGTTCTCGGCCTTGGCGGCTTTGGGACTTCAGCTCCCAGAATTCCTCAGCCAGCTTTGCTGGCTGGGGAGTTCTGGGAGTTGAGGTCCACGGGTCTTGGAGTTGCCAAGGTTGAGAACCCCTGGCCTAGAGTGTGGAAAGAGCTTCAGTAGGAGGGGAGTCCTTTATGCACATCAAAGGATCCACACAGAAGAAAAACCTTACAAATGTCTGGATTCTGGAAAGAGCTTCAGTAGGAGAAACCTTTACGTACATCAAAGAATCCATTCAGGAGAGAAACCGTATCAATGCCTGGAGTGTGGAAAGAAGTTCAGTCATCACGGAAACCTTTATGAACATCAAAGAATCCATTCAGGAGAGAAACCGTATCAATGCCTGGAGTGTGGAAAGAGCTTCAGTCAGAGGAGCAGCCTTTATAAACATCAAAGGATCCTTCAAAACAAAAGGAAGTCTTGAAAGGCATCTAAGAATCCACACAGGAGAAACCACATAAATGCCTGGTGTGTGGAAAGAGCTTCAATCGGAGGGGACACCTTTATAGACATGAAACGATCCACTCAGGAGAGAAACCGCATAAATGCCTGGAGTGTGGAAAGAGCTTCAGTCAGAGTAGCAGCCTTTATAGACATCAAAGAATCCACACCAGAGAAAAACCTTTTAAATGCCTGGTGTGGAAAGAGCTTCAGTCAGAGGGTTCACCTTATAAACATCAAAGGATCCACTCAGGAGACAAACCAAATAAATGCCTGGAGTGTGGAAAGAACTTTCAATCTGAAGAGCACCTTTTATACCCATCAAAGGATCCACTCAGGAGAAAAACCGCATAAATGTCTGGAGTGTGGAAAGAGCTTCAGTCGGAGGGGACACCTTTATAGACATCAAAGAATCCATTCAGGAGAGACTGAAACCAAGTCACATGGCTAGACAGACATTTTGGTCGCAATTCTGAATTTCTAATGTAAGTACCCTTCCTGAATTAATTTAATTAATTTGTTTTTTTGAAAAGTGGCTAAATGAACTCTCGTACCTGGGGGACTACCTGTAAAGTCCTCCAGTGTGGAAAGAGCTTTACTGAAAGTCAAGGTCTCCGTAAACATCAAAGCATTCACAGAGGAGAAAAAGCAAATAAATCTCTTGAGTGCTTCAGTCAGAGGAGAAACCTTTACAGACATCAAAGACTCCATTCTGGAGAGAAACCATATAAATGCCTGGAGTGTGGAAAGGGTTTCTGTGGGAACGGAAGTCTTTATCAGCATCAATCCACTCGGGAGAAAAACAATACAAATACCTTGAATGTGGAAAGAGCTTTATTGTTTGTGGACACCTCTATCGACATCAAAGAATTCATATGGGGAAAAAAACGTGTCTGAAAAACCTTCAAACACAACGGTGCCACTGAAATAACAATAGCATTTAGGATTATATGCCGCCCCATATGCTTTACAGTACGCTCTGGGAGATTTCCAAGGTAAATAGAAATTAAATTATTAATAATAATAATAATAATAAACATTATTTGCATATTGCTGGCAACGATCTGGGTCGTTTTGCCATCCTCAGAAGGATGGATGACAGTCAAGGCTTGAGTGCTGTCAGAAGCAAACTCCAGGCTGTGGACAGTTTGCCTGTAATACTGCACTAAGAAGCTACTTGAATGTTTATCACAGACCTAATTACAGCTCATTAAGAAATGTGTGAAGTCTTACCCTTCATTGCCATCTCAATCTTTTGCCAACATGAGTGAATACTATATTCTCAGCCCAAACATTTAGGAGTAAGGAAACTTATGTACAGCACCATTTTATGATTCACTTTATTGCTCTACTTGGTTTAATGATTGTGCTGTTCTGTAATGCCAAACAGTGGAATTTGAATGATTTTACACACTTTTTCAAGGGCTCTGTAATTTTACTCATTAGCTGCACACCCAGGAATTTGATGCTGGTAACCATCTCCACAGGTGAATCATTAATGCATAGAGAAGTGTGGCTGTGCCTGCCTTTTCTGAAATCGACAATGATTTCTATGGTTTTTCCAGTATTTAAAACTAGGCTGTTTTCCTTACACCAGTTCAACAACCCCTCAACCTCCTTGCGGAAAGCGCCCTCATTGTCATCATGAATAAGGAATGCTACTGTTTTATCAACTGCGAACTTCACAATATGGTTGGTGGCAAACCTAGCACAGCAGTCATGGGTGAACAGGGTAAACAGCAACGGACGTGGGACGCAGCCCTGAGGAGAACCTGTGCTGAAGAAAATGGTATTAGGGGCATTTGTTCCAACTTGCACATATTGCAGAAAATCAAGAATCCAGTTACACAAAGAGCATTTAAGCCAAAAAGGCCCAGTTTGTCTACTAGATGCTGGGGAATGATTGTGTTAAACGCGGAACTGAAACTCTGTGGTTGAAATTTACCTTTTAGTAACAGCCTCATTTGACTCTTGACACTTTTTCCCATATGAACGTTCTCCTTTTAATGCAATGGACATTTCAATGGTTATGCTTAATATTATGCGATGTTACTGTCCATGTCTCTGGCGTAACTGAGCAGGGTGATTTGTTCCATCCAATCAAGTCTTGTTTTGTACTTTTTCTACTATAAGGCGTATAAAATGACTTTGTGTCCTGGATTCCCTCTTTTCATTCAGGACTAATAAATTGCCTTTAAACGATTAAAAAATAAAAAGATATACAATGTTATTTACTGTGGTTTCCCCCCCCCAGCATTTGTTCAGGTAGCCAATTTGTTCAAGTTGCCTCATGCTAACAATTTCATCTGCACTCAATTCTGATCAGAGTATTAGGTTTAGTTCATTTGTGAATCATTTAGCAGTTGAACTACAAACAGTCATCACAGGAACTGCAGTGCAGATTTTACGAGGGCAGTTCCAAAATAAACCTACGTTTGGTTATCAATGACACTCGCAGACACAGAACGTTTATTGTACACATTAGAAAGCTACATTACATTACTTTTCGACCTAATCGCTATTCCAATTGAGGCACTTGTCATAACGTCTTACAAGGTTTGAAATTCCTTAGTAGTAGACTCTGGGCACCAAATCTGGGCTATGGGGAGAGGGATGATCAAAAACATCCCAACGGAACTGCTTCAAAAGATCTTGGGTGCATCTAGCGGTGTGCGGGCGAGCATTATCGCGAAGATGCCAAAGGAGTAACTGCTAGTGAAGTTCGTGGAGCGTGGTTCGACCATCAATTCAGACGTCTACTGTGAAACATTACGAAAACTCAAGACGAGCCATCCATAGCAAGCGTCAGGGGATGCTGACTTCCGGTGTGATGTTGGTTCACACTAATACTTGCCCGCACAATGCTAGACGCACCCAAGAACTTTTGCAGCAGTTCCGTTGGGATGTTTTTGATCACCTCCCCCCATAGCCCAGATCTGGCATCGAGCAACTACTACTAAGGAATTTCAAACCTTGTAAGATGTTATGACAAGTGCCTCAATTGGAATGGCGATTATGTCGAAAAGTAATGTAATGTTGTAGTTTTCTAATGTGTACAATAAAAGTTCTGTGTCTGCAGAGTGTCTGTCACTGATAACCAACTGGAGGCTTATTTACAAATTGCCCTTGTAAGTCCAATTATATATCCTACAGAACATTTTTTTGGCCGACCCAAAAAAAAATGGCCGACCCCCCCCAAAAATGGCAGGCCCGCATCGCATGTGTGACAGCCTGCATCGCAAAGGGGAAAAAAATGGCCAACCAAAAAAAATGGCGGACTGCGGTGTTTGGCGACCCCCGTGAAATGGTCGTTCGACCCCAAACGGGGTCGCGACCC
This sequence comes from Bothrops alternatus, assembly GCA_034064705.1. Classification (NCBI taxonomy): domain Eukaryota; kingdom Metazoa; phylum Chordata; class Lepidosauria; order Squamata; family Viperidae; genus Bothrops; species Bothrops alternatus. The sequence continues at coordinate 4,533,133 of JARGCV010000217.1, forward strand.
ACAGGTTGAGAACTGCTGCTCTAGTTGTCTGGATTACTGGCTTTAGTGAGTGCTACCAAAAATTTAGAACTCACACCTCATAAATACAAATTTTAAGTGGTAAGAAAACACCTTTAACATATTAGGATAAGGGGGTGAATGAAACATATGTGCCCTCATTGTGACAAAACTGTGATCGGCTCATTGTCATGCAAAATTTGTGCACATAAAAGCAGTAAAAGCCACTGTGTCTGATCTGATGTTCAGAAAGAATTTTACAGTTAAGTGCTGAGAGAGGAAAGAAAGAAAAATTATACCTAAATACCTGGTCTGTATTTTGCTTGCTTCTAAGAGACTTTATTACGGTAGCTTGGATCTTCAGAACGGTACATTTTATTTGCATGCCTTCTAGGTATTCCATTTTTTTTTTAAAAAAATCCTTATTTCTAACAAAGTTGCCGGGTCACTTTCTCCTTGCATTCGATGATTTCTTCTTTTTCTTGGGAATTTTGCTGCTTAATATGAAACAGCTGTTGTCCTGGAAAAGAGAAACCAGCAGGGCACTGAAAAAGAATGCCAATATCAGAGCAATTAAGCAGAATCTCAACTCATTTCAAAAATGTATTTTGCAAACAAGCAGGCAGGCAGGCAAATCTGCTGGCACTCTGGAAACCGGTAAATACCTGGAATGCCCTGGGTTAGTGGTTGGTCCCCTTGTCCATTAGTTTAAGAGAAAGGGATACTGTTAGCAAGACTTGCCGCCAGTTCTTGCAATTTTAATTTATCTTCTTCTAACTTACTCCATTTCCATTTTCTTTCCTTCTCTTCCACCTCTTTTAAGTCTTATTTTTGCAGGGCCCTGAACTAAGACAGAATTCTGAACACAGAAAACTGGGGATCTAACACTTTAATTTCTGCAACAAGTTGTGCAGCCTTATTCTGCAAGATCCAAAACAATAAGTAATAGGATGGCTCAGATAATCAGCCTTGATTTAAGGACAGTCCTTGATTTTAAGACTGTTTACACCTTACAGAAAGTTAACTTATAAGTGCACTTGTGCTTACAACCGTTGTATAACCCCCCCCCCCATCATAACTGCAATTTGTGTGCTTGGCAACTGGCTCGCATTTACAACCAGTTGCAACATCCTGTGGCCACATAATCATAATTTCTAACATTTTTTGCCAACTCCCAGAAAAAAAATGGCCACTAGGGAAGCTGTATTGCTTAATGACTGCTGTAAAAATTGGGTCTATTTCAACTTGTGATGGCAATGACTAAGACAGAAATTCTGGTTCCAATTGTGGTCGTAAGTCGAGGACTACCTGTAGAAATATGGAAAGTAGGAATGCTAATTTTTACAATATTGTACACAATTCATTTTGCATTGGCCTGATTTCTAATGCATTTTCCCAAGACAGAGTGACAGTAGAATTGATCCGGCAAGCTTCTGTTATCGGAAACTTACCACTACTCTGGCACCAATGTTTTCATTCCCAGAAACCTCATCGTTGCTGAAATACAACAATTATCATATTAGACTTACATCCATCTTCTCCAGCACAATGTCTCCAGAATATGATTACACTTTTAGCTGAATTTATGTTCTAAGCCTCAATATCCAGCCTTCATTTAGCCTTACCATTCACATTTTTTTTTACCTCTAGCCTTAGCTGCAGAACCTGTATCATAAAGCTACAACTTCAGTTCAGTCGGAAATGTGTGGCTTTTTAAGTTATTTTTTCAAAATTATGCATAGCCTTTGACTTACGACCGATCACTCCTCCATGGGATTGGATTAACAGCAGCTACAAGGACTAGGATAGCTGTCACTAAGCAATGCAGTTGCACTTCGTGACTCCATTACTTAGCGATGGAAATTCCAGCTCCCAATTGTCAAGAGCAAATCAAGGGCTGCAGGTAGTCCTCAACTTACAACCACAGTTGAGCTCAACATTTCTGTTGTTAAGTGAGACAGTTGAGTTTTATGCCCCTTTCTTGCCAGTTAAGTGAATCACTGCAGCTGTTAAATTAGTAACATGGTTGTTAAGTGAATCTGGCTTCCCCACTGATTTGTCAGGTCACAAAAGGGGATCGCATGACTTTGGGACACTGCAACTATTATAAATATAAGTCAGTTGCCAAGTGTCCAAATTTTGATCATGTGACCATGGGGGTGCTGCAATGACATTAACTGTGAAAACAGTTGAAGTGCCACTGTAACTTTGAACCATCACTAAACAAATGGTTGTAAGCCAAGGACTACTTATACTTGTATGATATTCAATGAAGAGAATAGGGGGCATTTAGTACAAAGCTGATTATATTTTTATTTCGGGCAGCTAAATTCTTAATCCCTGAAAATATTTGGATTCTTTTTATCAATTGAAAAATGACCTTGAGTAAAATTTCATCAGAAGCTTTACACAAAAAGGTATCAGATAAAATCATATGGTCTATTAAGATCAGACTGTTTGGTATTAAATTAAAACTTCAAGAATCACACAATTGTGGCTGGGCTTTGGACTGCAAAACCCAACCTTCGGAGGTCTAAGTGTACCTACTTGGTCTCTGCAATGGGAGAAATGGGTCCATCATCGTCCAGGTATTTGTGCCTCCGTGATTCCAAGCATTCATTTTCAAGATCGCCTTCAGCATTCAACTGCGTCAAGGACTTCTTCAAATGATGTTCATATTTCAACATTTCAATGTATTTGAAAAACCCCTTCAAAGCTGCATGCTGGGAAAGATAGATTTTTTTTTTTTCAGCCAAACAAAAGTGCATGTCTAAAAACCACGACTCAAAAATCAATACGGGACAAAATTGTCAACAGCAAAGTTTTCCTTCCATCAACACAAATCATGAAGCAGCCAAGTATTCTCAACGAAACAGTTCAGAGCCTAGATCAGCCTTCCCAACTCATTGTAACTACCTTTAAAACATCTGGAGGTTTCTTAATTAGAGGGTTAAAGGGAGATGTTGAGATAAGGGGAATTTTGCTTATTAGATTTAAAATACTTGCAAACCTGAAAATTATAAATATCAAAGGTTAAATTAGAATATTGATGAGAAACTAAAAATTGGGCAAAAATTAATAACAGGATATGGATTGTTTATGAAGATTGAATGTAATTAAGATATGTGTAAGCTTTAAATGTAAATACATAAAATGTATTTTATGCATTAATACATAAAATGTATTGATAAATGTAATAACAATGTTTTTATTGAGTTGATATAACTAGAATTGTACTAGCTTGAATACGAGACAGTAAATGTTAAGGGAAAAAGAGAAGAAATATCTGATGTTGTAACCTGAGATTTGCACTAAAGATTTTGTTATCGAACTATTAACCCAGTCACCACATTGCTTTTTAAACATTTAAATATAAAACTGGAAAATTAATAAAATGTTATTTAAAAAAAAACATCTGGAGGTCAGCAAGTGTGTGGACGACAGCCGCAAAAACATTACAGGTATTCGACTTACAAGTTTGTTTAGTGACTATTAATTAAAGTTACAATGGCACTGAAAAAATCTGAGTTAACACTTTTTACACTCTTATGACCGTTGCAGCATCTCCATGGGTCGTGTGATTTACATTCACATGCTTGAAAACTGGTTCGTATTTATGACAGTTGCAACATCCTGGGGTCACGCGATCATAAATTCTGGGCTCACTGGTCGTAAGTTGAGGACTACCCCTACTGAACATTCCACACCCCCCCCCAAAAAAGTAGTGTGGGAAGTATAATTTACCTCATATTCTCGCACCATTTTTAAAGGAAGGTGCTTCCGGCCGTAGTATTTCTCCACAAAAGGAAATACAATTCCTCTGTCTTTCATTCTCCTCCTCTGCTCCTCTTCTGGAATTCTGTGTCTTTCTGGCCATTTTCTGTCATACTTGTGAAGTCTACTCGCTTTCCTCTCCGTAGGGGTCCATCTTTTGCGGAAGCGGTGCTGCTTTCTTGTGAAGTGGTAATCAAAGAGGGCTCGAAGATCAATTTTAGGTTTGGGTAACTTCGTCTGGCTCTCGCCCTTCGTATGAGCTGGGGAAGGACCGCTCTGCATGGCCACAGAGGCAACTCTTGCTGAATTCCAAGCTTTTTTCCTGGAGTGCTTTGATGAATGTGGGCCAGATCTGAGGTAACGAAAGGTAAGAATTACTCCTTAGTAGCACTGCAGATTTGTCCATCTCTCCCCCACTCCCAGCAAGTCCAAACCAATGTTGAGCATGGATGATTAATTTCTGAGTCATGCCAATAACTTTTCAATAGAGATGGATGCAAAATGGCTACTTGGAGGGGTTCTGCCTATAAAGTATGGTAGAGAACCCATCTCTCTGTGGCTAGAATTATACACGGGCCCAAAGGCATATCATGGCTTGGCATGGGAAGCCAGCTATCATGGTTTAATCAATTGAGGAAACCTGCCTTTAATAGAATGTGACTTTCTTACAGAGCACATGAAATCAAGAGGGAAAATGACATAGGAATAGGAAAAGAGATAATTTTCCTACAAACTTTATATATAGGAACCTGTTAAAAACCTGCCTATTCTTCCAGGCTGTGGGACAAGGTGATGCCTGAGCTATGTTGGATGGGGTTTTGCTCTTTAGATATTTTACCCTCTTTTTAAACTATAAGCCAGCCAGAATCACTATTATAGACAGTCCTCAACTTACAATTCGTTTAGTAACCGCTTGAAGTTACAACGGCACCGAAAAGTGACTTATGATTTTTTTTCACACTTAAATGACCTTTGTAGCACCTCCATGGTCACATAAGGTTTGTCAATGAGGCAAATCAGATTCCAATTTGATGGGCAGCCAATCAATGAAACAGATACACCTGCAGTTGGAAATGGAGGATGAAGATACAATTGATGTGTTCCAGCAGCAAAAAGAACCAAACTTCCTTTCCCACAGGCAACATACTTCCAAACTAAAAAGAACCAAACTTCCTTTCCCACAGGCAACATATTCAGTTAGAAAAAGAGACCTGATTTCAGCCACATCTTGACTACTGCAGTATAGCTTTCTCTCTTCTTTGATTTCTTTTCTTATTCCTTCTATTGTACATAAAGTAACTGGTGTATGTGCACAGACATGCATATTTTTTTAACTAAATAGCCAATTGTATGTTTTGATCAACATCGTATGGAGAAAGGGTGATAAAAACAAACCGGGTCTGTGAAAATATCCCATTTTCTCCACTAGTGGCATGCTCCTCTGACTTTTATCTTTATATTCCAGTAAATTATTTTTGCTCTCATTGTTGGAAAAAAAAAACCTTACATACTTTGTTTGATTGGACAATTTCATTGTTTTTCTTTTATCGTTGTACAACCAAGGACAATTTTATAACTTTTTTGTACGTAGCTGTTACATGTAGAGCAATCTGTCTAAGTAGGGGTAAATTACTCTAAAACAAAAGTTTGATCTTGGATAGTTTTCCCTTCCATCTTGTTGTTTAAATAAACTTGTTTAAAATAAAAAAAAAATTCCCGGTGCTTGGTAACTGACTCACATTTATGACAGTTGCAGTGTCTTGGGGACATGTGATTCCCTTTTGCAACTTTCTGACAACGGGAAACCAGATTCACTTAACCATGTTACTAATTTAACAACTGCAGTGATTCACTTAACAAATGTGGCAAGGAAAGTCGTAAAATGGGGCCAAACTCACTTAACTTGGCCACATAAATGTTGGGCTTATCAGCTAGAAATAGTATTAATTCCAAATGAAAAGGTCTTAGATTAGAAGTGGAGCCATTTTTTCCCTGCAATATTTGGGAAGGTATTAATAGGAGACAATCCAATGTACAGACTAAAGGCAGCTATCCAATATGACTAATTAAAACATAGTTTGCTGAATAGATGCAATGAAATGCACAACTAATTTATTATTGAAGATATGACTTTCATGACTTCAATAAAAAGCACTCACATTTCTGAATCTTGGTTATCAGGAACAGCTTCAGCTGCTAAAGTTCCTTTTTCATTAGCTACATTTGTTTTTGATCTTGAAAAGATAACAGAAATTAGTTTCGCAGAATCAAGGTTGAAATACCTAAAGCAGTCTATAAGTCATGAAATCCCAAGCAAATTCAAGAAACAAAAAATCAAGGTAAAGATTTGCTCAACATTTTATAGCAAATATATACAGATCTGATTTACCACAATGTTTTTAATAAGCTGTTTTTTCAGTAATCTACAAAATCTTCAATTAAAATTAACAAACGGCAAAATCATTGTAATTAATAGAAACAATTAGCATCCACTGGAAACAAGAGCTAAAAGATATAGCTTTACAGGTAGTATTCAATATTTGCATGCCAGCAGTTCTTTGCTTATTTAAAAAGACCACCCGAAATCTTGTCAATATGCAACAAAAAAAATCCAAAATAACTTCTACCCTCTTCCGATCTGGAGTATTTGTGAGAATTTATATAGACACATCAAAGATTGAATATATGAATTCATAAGTTATAAGACTTGACTCCCTTAACAAGGTTTAACAACAATAGTATTTTTTTGGAAGTTGAGTCATGGCAATTGCACTTTTTTTGGTTTGAAACCTTGGGAATATCAACCCAATCCTTCCCTCCCTCCTTAACAACTCTATTCATCCTATTAGGCAAGAAATGAAACCACCCCAGGGAGGACAGAGAAGGGGTTCCCCCTTATCAACTTCCTCAGACTGAAGACGCTACTTGGATAAGCAGTGAAACACTTCAAACCAAGAAAGAAAAGAACTCTAGTTTGCCATGTCAATTTCCAGTCAATTCTACCTGGATGACTATGAATCTCCAACGCCATGCTGCCCAAGTTTACCTAGCATGCTACATCCAAAAGTCAAATCACGCCTTGATGTGGTGTATAAACCTAGCCTTTTCTACACCAACAGCTCTATCATCTGCTAGAAAACAAGTGATTTCCCTCTAGAGACCCAGGTTCAGTTTTCCATTCTGCCACAAAGTTTCTAAAATATTCTTCTAGAAGTAGATCACTATTGTCAGAAGTCAGTCTTCATCCTGGTTCATCCAAGCCGGGATAAATAAGCAACATGGTGACTGCTTTGGGAAGGTTACAGTTTATTGAAGCAGAAGAAAGATAGTCCTTGCAAGGAGCAGAGAGGAAAAAGAGAACTTGAGTAGGTTTTTATACCCCCTCTAGTCTTGTTTGGAATAGTTTCCTGTTCCTGTGGCATGAACCTTGAGGCTATTTCTGAGTGTTTTTCTAGGCCTTGATATCTGTGGTTTAATCCTATTATCATATCCTGCTTCCCAGGTGATGGGGCTAATGACTCCTAGAGTTTGGGTGGGGCATGCAGATCTTCTTTGTCTTCTTGAGTGCCCTGGCTTCAGCTTTCTGATGGTTCTACATCTGCATTCGTATGGGGCTAGCTCTTGCTTGGGGCAGAGAGATAGATTTGGGGCCAGGTTTGGTTTTTTAAAAAATCCTTTTGAGGAAAAATATATTTTTCTGCCCTTTTTAATATTTCCTTCTCTGGGCTAACTTCCTTCACTATTTTACTACCTTGCAGCCTAACCTACCTCACAGGATTCATATTAGGGTGGATATAAGGGAAATAATATACAGCAAAGGTCTCCTAATCTATGCTTTCTAGAAATGTTAGGTACTGTAGAGAGAAAGACAACCTTAGTCAATCAGAATAGAGAGCTGGAAGGTCTCCCATCTAGTCCAATTCCTTAGACAAGCAGGAGACTCTTATCATTTCAGACAATTTCTTAAAAACCGCCAGTGTTGGAGCATCCACAACTTCTGAAAGCAAGTCTTTCCACTGATTGAGCTCACTGTCAGGAAATTTCTCCTTAGTTCCACGTTGCTTCTCTCCTTGGTTAGTTTCCATCCATTGCTTCTTGTCCTGCTTTCAGGCGCTTTGGAGAATAAGTTGACCCCTTCTTCTTTGTGGCAGCCCCCGAGATATTGGAAGAGGCTATCATGTCCCCCTTAGTCCTTTTCATTAAACTAGACATAAACAATTCCTGCAACTGTTCATTATGTTTTAGCATAACACATGGAATATGTTATGCTAAACACTGGAATACAGCTATACTGGAATACCTTCTCTTCAAGATAAATTATCTTGGAGGGAGGAGGTTGAAAGTCACAACGTGGGTGAGTGAGTCCAAGTTTAGGGTAGATTTTTTTACTGAAATAGGCCTATTATAGGACTTGCCCATCTCAAAATGACACTTTCTGTAAATTTTAGCAACTACGGATGAGAACTGCAGAGCTCACTTGTCCAATTCCGATTTTTCTTCTATCTGGTCGACAGCAAGAAGGCCCCATTTTCACCTGGGGGGCGGGGGGGGGAGAATGAATCAGGAACTTAAAATCCTAATTAGGGATTCACGTATCTCGCGCTAAGCCACCGGCTTCATGGAAGACATCATTGCTCATCTCATCTATCACCCTGCCTAAAACCGTCCAGCCAACCAACCAACCATATTGCGGTCTAACTCGACGGGCGAATTAGAGCAATAGCCGTCAATCGCATGCAGGTTTCGATCGAGATGGCGGCATAAAAGTTTGATGAATAAATACATAAGCAAGCAGCGCTGAACCCAGACCAGAAACCCAACGGATGGCTACGGATTCCACACAACTCACCTCATCACGCGTATCGCCAAGGCCGCGAAAGCCCCGGCGGGCCGCTTATATTCGCCTTCTGATCTCGCGAGTCTTCGTGAAGTGACGTCACAGAACGGGAAGGAGAATGGGTGAGGCCGGGCGCGCCCTTTTGAAAGTGGTCAAAAGGAGCTCTGGGAGTGGCTGCGAGCCTAAGCCTTGAGAAGTGGCTCCGAGTGGAGGATACGCCCTGCGTGCGCGCCTGCCTTTCTTCTAGTGCTGTAAGTAAAGCCAATGCAACCAGGGGCGTACTTTGCACGATTTGCATTGGGAGGAGTACTAGTTTAAGGCAGTAATTAAGGCTCCGACTTAATACCTTCCATAAGTGGTGGTCCCAGCTCAATCTTTGGCTGTTGGCTGTGGCTGATGGGATTTAACACATTTGGAAAGAGGAAAAACGCGGAACCTGCAAGGTGTGTTTACATGGGAGTAATCCCTATTGTACTTAATGGAGCTTTTATAGGAGCAATAAAGCTTGTATCGGTCTCCAGGCAAATTTGCCGAACTTTGAGGCTGCTTTACTTTGTAGAAACCTCTGTTGCAAATAGGTGGTGGGGTTTACATGCTAAGAAAAAGGTTGGGTAGTCTTGTGCAGGGGGCATCTTGTGCGGGTTCAACCTGGGTAGTTACAGTACTTTGAGCTCCAGGGTGTAAATTCAGAAAATGGGTGTTTTAGAAGAGCAGTGTTTTTCAAAACTGGGGACTTCTGGGAGATGAAGTCCACACAAGTTATCAAAGTTTGAAAATCACTGCTCTAAAGCCAGCCCAGGCACAACGGTTGAAACCTTACTTCTGAATAGGTTGCATTTTTATTACTCCTCTCAGAATTTCTGCCTTAGGAAATGTTAAATGGCTTGAGATGCTCCTGATGAAAATGTTAACTTAAAACTATAAAAGACTGAGATGGCAATTTGGATTGGTATAAATAATACACAGGAGACTTTCTAAGAAGTGGAATGTAAGTTTTGTAAAGTGTTAGAAAAACATTAGCACCATAAATAATACTTTTTAATGTGATAAGTTTATCACTGAACTTTAAGAGGAATTGATAAATTTATACTTGGAGAAATGAGCTAATATTGTAAACAAGCTGTTCTCAAAACCTTGGGAAATATGTAGCCCTGATAATGGACAATTTGCATGATTAGTGGTTTCAACTGCCATTATAATTAATTTCTTCTTGCGAAATGAATTCCCTTCACTTTTTTTTCTATAGAACTTAACACATTCCAAATCCTCCAAGTTGTTCCTAGGCAGTAGTTAATTGGAGCTTACTTCCAAATAATGTCAGCTGGTGAAGAAAAAAAAATCCATTTTTTTGTTAACGTTTGATTTGAAGCAACCAGCAAATACACTTATCAAATCTAATGTCTGTAAACAGTCAACAATTGAGAAGTTTGTTTCTAAGTGATACAAACTATGTGTGAATGACTAACTATGGTTTATTGCAGGGGTGTCAAACTGCTGACCCAAGGGCCAGATGCGTCATGCTGAAACCGCAACCACCTCAGCTCTGGCAATGGGGAAAAAGTCATGATACGCGAGTTTGACACCCCTGGTTTATTGAGTAAACCATTGCATCATTCACACATTGCCTTAAACCATAAATCAGTTTACAAAATACTAAAGTCTATGTCCAAACAAACAACCTATGAATCCAGGCTTAAAGTAAGAACAGTATTGCAGCCATGTACTATGTTTGATTTACTTACATTATCTGTAGAAAAATATTCAGTTAAATTTATTCCTTTACAGTGAAATTGCTGGCTTATACTGTACACATATTTTTTTTCCTGTCCAAAGTAGTTGAGATATTGCGAATGCTGATTCATCAACTGTATTGCTTGTTGAATCATCTGTTTTTTTCCTCTGAATAATCAAAAAGAGCAGATGTGAACACCAACATTAACAATGGAAGGAAAGACTGAAATAGTGAAACAGACAGCAGAGCACAATAGGTCCATGACTTTTTAAACATGTAATGCTCTCAGAAATGACTGAACATGTGTACTGTTAAAGCTTGGATTTAATTGCAAAACCAGTATGTTCATTAACAGATCTATAACCTGTTCTTGATGTACTTTGATCTCTTAGGAGCTGACCTGCCTGGTTGGCTGCCTGGAATAAAACATGGCTAGAGTGGAAAAATTTGCTTTTCACACACCTACTCTGGAAGAAGTGGCTGATGGTAAGCAAGCATGTTTCTTTTGTATTAGAAAAGCTATGAGAGAAGAATCAGTATAACAGCAGCAGCTAGAAAAGCAGGATATAGCGCCCGATATAGAACATTGTGTGTATTTGTTTGAAAGGGAGGCAAGCTTTCTTCCCCCATGTAGAGATGTCTTTGAAGGGAACACTTGGAAGTCATTATAGAAACAAGGGCAGAAACAGTCCTTAAGCCCCAGGAAAGGTGCGTTTCAAGAAAACTCCCGTCAGCACAAAGAGTCTGTCGCTGTAGCTGTTTCAGTAAAATATACAGATAGTCTTTGCTTAACCATTTGTTCAGCAACTGGTGCTGAGCAAATGATAGTTAGTTATGGGCTGTTGCAGCACCTCTGCAGTCACATAATCAAAATTTGAGTGTTTGGCAACTGGCCCGCACTTACAACCACAGCACTGGAGGAGTTGTGGTGGAGCAGTGGTTAGAATGCAGTATTGCAGGCTAATTCTGTCCACGTCCTGGAATTCGATCCTGACAGGGCTCAAGATTGACTCAGCTTTCCAGCTTTCCTAGGTTGGTAAATGAGGACCCAGATTGCTGGGGGCAAGATGTTGACATTTGTAAACTGTTCAGAGAGGGCTGTAAAGCACTATGGAATGGTATATAAATCTACTTGCTAAATGCACCCCTCATTTCTGCCTTTTTGGCTCCTTGCACTCTGCTGCCACCACCTACCCCTGCTGGTGCCCTGTCCCACCTGATCTTCGCTGTCTTCTGCTGGTGATCCAGGATCCAGATGCTAAACAAGGACATAGCCCGAGGATGCTGGAGCAAGTGTGACAGAGCCTTGTTTACCAAAGGGCATTCACTGGGTCTGGCTAGGAGGAGGCAGAGCAGCGTCCTCCACCACAGCAGAAAGATTGCAGTGGAAGGGATTACAAGAGAGTAAGCAGCCACACAATGGGAAATATACCAGGTTATTTGCATAGCACACTTGGAGTTGCTAGTGCATTGCTTTCAATATGTATTTCCCATTGTGTGCTTACTCTCTTGTAATCAATCTCTGCTTTGTGAGGAGGGAAAAATAAAAAATGAGTCAGGCACAGGACAACACATGCTGACTAATGGTGATCACATGTCTGAGGAACAGTGTAAAAGTTGTAAATATGAGCATTGGTTGTAACGTTATTTTTTTCAGTATTGTTATAACTGAATGAGGCAGTAAGTGAGGACTATCTGTGTAAGTATATGCAGATGGCTATCCATTTGTTTTACAAATCCAGTGCCTTACTTTACTTTCATTTGAATTGGCAGTAATTCATTCAATTAATATTAAACCGTTGCCCTGGCTTTTTGCCTTTGTTTTAGAGTGTGGCTAGCATATGCAGACACAGTGAGCTTCAAGAAAACAGGAAGAATTAATACTGAACTGAATGGCTTCACCCTGACCTTCAGCGTAGTCAGCTTTAACATGTTCCATTCTTCCATTTTCTTTGAAATGATCTGTTTTCCTTCCAGTTCTACAGAATGGACTTAAAGAAAATTTTGCAGATGTCCAGGCTTCTGTAGTGGATTGTCCTGATATGACTCAAGAACCCTTCTGTTTTCCTGTCAAAGGTAACACATGGTATCTGTGACAAAATATTACACATGTTGGCAATACCTTGGTAACATGTGGGCCACCAGGTGGACAGGGACAAAATTGTAGGACTATTTTTTTGGCGGGATGGGTTTTCTTTAAAGAATGGAGTAAATTTGCTTAATAAGCCAAGACTGGGTTATGCAACCTAAAGAGCCCTTGTCACATGCCTTAAAATTCTGAATGCTCCTTTCAAAAATCCTATTTTTTCCTACTTTCGGAGGACTTCAAATTTCACAGAACAGCCCCACTTTTGTCACTACATCACAGGGTTGCTGACCATGTCTCCTTGTGATCTTGTGTAGGTCAGAGGGATGCTATGCTAAGTGATGGTTTGCTTTAGCTATAGTTGGTTATACAAGCCACTATTGCCTGGTTCATAATACAAACCCACAATAATTGGATTAGAGGTCTACTAAACGCTGATTGCTTTATATTGTTTTGGGTTAGTAAAAAAAAATCTGGAAAAAAATTAATTCGCCCCCCTTTTTTTTTTCTTCTTACAGGTATTTGTGGCAAGCCTAGAATAGCAGATGTGGGAGGTGTTCCATATCTTTTACCACTTGTTCAGAAAGACAAGGTAAATAAAATGTGGCCCACTTTTGCACCCATAGGCAAAGGTTTTGAGATTTAGTCATTCATCCAATAACCTCCCGTTTTGACCAGAAACAATAATTCCCATTTTGGGAGGATGGAATGGAATCAAATCATTTTGGCTAACATTACAGTGATCCCAGTAAAGTCAGCCTAGTAGTCCATTTTGCACCTGTGTTAATTTGTAACCTTTTTTTTAATCCTTTAAAAGAGATTTTGTTCAGATCCTAATTCCACAATTTTAAAAATGCAGATAAGTCTCAGTTAGTAGTTAATGAATCACACAAAATGGTTGCATTATTTGAATTCACACTACAGGTAGAGAGAGGTCCTTGGTGCTCTCTGAGCTTGCTTGTTTTCTTGCAGACGTTTCATTACCCAAACTAGGTAACATCATCGGTGCTAGTAATGATGATGCACTAATCACTTTGTGGATAGCACTGATGTTACTTAGTTTGGGTAATGAAACGTCTGCAAGAAAACAAGCTCAGAGAGCACCAACGACCCCTCCTCCTCCTTCTCTTCCTTCTCCTCCTCTTCCTTCTCTTCCTCCTCCTTTTCTTCCTTCTCCTCCTTCTCCTTCTCCTCCTTCTCCATCTTCTCTTCCCCTGCTTCCTCCTAGCATTGATAACGTTACCTAGTTTGGGTAATGAAACGTCTGCAAGAAAACAAGCAAGCTCAGAGAGCACCAAGGACCCCTCATGTCAACCCTGAGCTACAAATGTTCTCCTTTGTTACTACAGGTAGTCCTTGGCTTACAACCATAATTGAGTTTGCAATTTCAGCCGTAAGTCTTGATGGTCATAAAGTGGGTCACTATGTGACCTTGACCGATTTTACAGTCTCTTTGTGGTGGACATAAGGTGAACGCTGCGGTTAATAAGTGAACCCATTGTTTTCTATAAGATTTTGGGGGGGGGGCTGGAAACCAGAAGTAAATACTGGTTTTTGGCCAAAACATTTCATTTCATTTCATTTTATTTATTGGATTTCTATGCCGCCCTATTCCGGGAACTCAGGGCGGCTTACAGCATAAATAGAAATCAACATTAAAATACATATAAAAAAGAACCCCTGAACTAAAAAACCAATCATCCAACAAACATGCATACAAACATACATTGGCTCGGTGGATCCCTTCCTGCTGAAAACAATTATGGAGGACTCCAAAAAAGCTTTTGTTTGTATGGATTATGTTTATATTTACCATATTAAAAATTAAAATTGATGCATGTCACTGCCCCTTCTCATGATTGTTGGATGAGATTTTAATGTTGTACTCCAGGGGTTTTCAAACTTGGCCCTTTTATGACTTGTGGACTTCAACTCCCGGAATTCCTCAGCTAGGCATGCTGGTGGAGGAATTCTGGGAGTTGAAGTCCACAAGTCATAAAAGGGCCAAGTTGGAAGATCCCCGCTATATTCTTTTTCAACCTAGGATGGCAATTCATTTTAAATTTGTGGACTCCTAAGAGCGTCTTGGGGAACGCCTAGGAACCCTCTTTAAGAAGCACTACCCTGGATAAGCCGATGAGCAAATATAACCGTTCTTTTCTCATTTAGGTTTATGACCTGAACATAATAGCAAAAGAAATACAGTTACCCGGAGCATTTTTTCTTGGTGCTGGAGCTGTTTCCTCCAGGGTAGTTGGAAGCAATGCTGAGGTAAGACAGTTGGTAGGAAAATATTAGCCTTAGTCGTATATACTTTAAAGCAGGGTCGTTCAACCTTGGCAATGTGAAGACTTGTGGATTTCAATTTCCGGAATTCCTGAGCCAGCATAGTTGATCTTGGTACTGCTCTCAATTTCTGTTCTAATTTTTGTTACAAGGATTGCACCATTAGGCTATAAAATTCCCTTTAAAGTTTGGTTTACTTAATCCAGTGGTCTCCAACTTTTCTAGCTCCAAGGACTGGCGGGGGGAGGGGGGATGATTTCGCATGTGTAACCTGGATACTGCGCATGCACACATGAAGCTTCACACGTTTGCCCGCCGTTTCTATAGCCCACTTCCAACAGGCTGCGACCTGGGGGTTGGGGACCCCTGACTTAATTGGGTTCAGATCTTGCTTAAATCTACTCTATTTTGGTAGACTTTTAACACCTCTGTTGTTGTTGTTTTCTGGGCTTTCTCTGTGTTTTAAGATGAGGCCTTAACCCCAGCTCATTCTGAGCCATAGTATGTGTTAAAGCAGGGGTTCTCAACCTTGGCAACTTTTAGACTTGTGGACTTCAACTCCCAGAATTCCTCAGCCAGCAAAGCTGGCTGAGGAATTCTGGGAGTTGAAGTCCACAAGTCTTACAAGTTGCCAAGGTTGAGAACCCCTGTGTTAAAGGATTTACTGAATAAACCATCATTCGGTAGGTTGATACTATATGTTAAACAAACCATGATTTTCAAAGTAGCTGACTTTCTGCAGTTGGAATAAGCTATAAACAAAATGTGCTGCTTGTTTAATACTTGTGAAATGATGGCAGAGAGTGCTGATCTATTTGAAGATGTTTATCTGTTTCTATCTAGTTTGTCCCAATTGTTCAAGCTGAAAAGGAAGAAAGGGCAGCAATCAATGGAAGTTACTTAGCCAAGATCAGCCCTGAGGATGGCAGCTGTCTGCTCCAAAAATACAGCTCCCTATATAATGATTGTGAATTTGGGCTGTTGGCTAACCTATATGCAAGTGAAGGCCTTCCTGGTAAGGTATGTGGCTCGGTCAGCTTTTAAAAATGGCTTTTTACAAACAAAACATCCAGGCAAGGACTACCAAAAAGACAAAAACCCAATTAAAAGACACAAAAATAAAAAAAGCCAACAAGCCCAAACAAACAAACTTCTACATGGGAACGTGCTTTGCTTTGCTTTGTTTTGCTTCATTTTATTGACAAATTTCTATAGTCACACATATTACCGATGGAATTTCTGGTGTTAAACAGCTAGTTCTCAACGTACGCCAATAATCAAGCCCAGAATTATAGTCATAAATTATGCCGGCTGTTAAGTGGGTTATCAAATAACCAACCTGATTTTACAACTTTTTTTTTTGCAGTGTTTCTTAAGCAAACCCATATTTGCAATGGGCATTTTTTTTTGCCAGAAACCAGAAGTAAACACTTTATTATTGTTGTTAGTTGCGAAATCGTATCTGACCCATTGTGACCCCCATGGACAACGTTCCTCCAAATCTTCCTGTCCTCTACCATCTTCTGGAGTCCATTTAAGCTCACGCCTATTGCTTCAGTGACTCCATCCAGCCACCTCATTCTTTGTCGTCCCCTTCTTCTATTGCCCTCCATCTTTCCTAGCATTAGGCTCTTCTCCAGTGAGTCCTTCCTTTTCATTAGGTGGCCAAAGTACTTGAGTTTCAACTTCAGGATCTGGCCTTCTAAAGAGCAGTCGGGGTTGATCTCTTCTAGGACTGACCAGTTTGAACGCCTTGCAGTCCAAGGGACTCGCAGGAGTCTTCTCCAGCATAATAGTTCAAAGACCTCAATTCTTTGGCGCTCAGCCTTTCTTATGGTCCAACACTAGTTTCCAGCAAAAAACGTAAACCCCAGACAGGACTGTGACATGCTGCAGACAATTATAAACGCAGGCTGCTTACTGAGCATTCAAAATGCAATCATGTGACTGTTGTAACTTTGCAATTGGTTGTTAAATGAGGACCCCTTGCATACAATAAAGATATACATAAAGTATATCCAGATACATACAACTGTGTTCCACAGCTATATTCAATATTTTACTCAGAACAATACTATGGACATTGTTTAACGTTTCCCTATACCTTATGAATCCACAAATGTTACAAGTAAGTTTCTTCTTTTCACATCCTATTGACTTTCTTTATTGGATGCAGAAGACTCTGGTCCCATGTAGTAAGACTACCAATGTCATTTTAGTTTTGAGTACAGTTTTGCCCATTTAATTGACCTATGTTTCTGTAATGAAAAGAAAGGCAATATATTTGGCCCTTGTAAACCTTTGGATGATAACAGTTCACAAATTGGCTGCAGTAAGAGAACAGGTTTGCAACTCCATAAGACCAGGAACAGTTTAAGAAAGGTTGGTTCCTGCCTGTCTTTTTAGTCTCATTAAGGTTTTGTCTGCTACGTTGGGGTTTTTTTGCTTTTTTAAATAGTGGACACACTTCCGAATAAGTTCTTAAATTCTAGATCCCATCCTATGCTATCAGACTATTTAACACCTAGATGCTTTAAAAAAAACATTAAAAATGAAGATTGAAGATAGGGGACATATTGGATGCCAAGAATTCACAAACATTACTTTTATTTACAGCTAGATTAAAAGGGAAATATAAAAAACTAACTCTCCCAGATCAAATTTCTCAACTTTTTCTGAGAGGAATAACTCAATCTATGGGCTCTTGGCCTTGTACTTTTAATGTGGGAATAATGATTTTGACCATTAGAATTGTCAGGTGGAGATTATGGACACAAAATGTTTTAAGTAAAGAGCATTAAGTGTGTCATAGTGAAATCTTAGAAGTGTATTACTCTCAACTCACATTACATTACAGACTTTTCTCTGCTTAACATGACAATATTAATATATCTTCTTTTTTAAGGTCATTGAAGTCCAAGCAAAAAGGAGAATTGGTGAACAGAATTTCATTTCCTGCATAAGGAAAGCCTTGGATAAGCATTATGGTGACAAAACAGTTGGGATGGGAGGTACTTTCATTATCCAGAAAGGAAACGCAAAACTTCATATTATGGTAAGTCGATTCTAAGAAGAAGTTTTTCCATTTTTTGGGGGGGGGGGAAATATATGTCACACACCAAGAAGAAAAAAAGTAAACTCTAAATTTCTGTAAATATTTGCAAACTTGCTTTTTTATTGTATGCTATCAAGTAGTAGGTGTCAATTCTTAGTGTTTACACAGACATCTTTTCCAAGATAGTGTGTCCATAACCTGGTCCACCATTGTAATTAAGTCCATCTACCTTTCTGCTGTTCATCCCTTTCTTTCTACTTTTCTGGCATTAGAGCTTTCTCTAGAACAGGGGTGTCAAATTCCCGGCCCATGGGCCGGTTGCATCATGCTCCGGCAATGCAAAAAAAGTCAGATACATTGCGACATATCACGTGACGTGGCGAGTTTGACACTTGTGCTCTAGAGAATAAGTCTTTGCATAATTTCAAACAATGATAATTTGAGCCTGATTATTTATGCTTCAAGTGAAAACTCTGGATTGTTCAATGATCCATTTGTTTCTTTTCTTGGAAATCCACGGTTTTCTCAAGAGTCTTATTATATATAGCAGTATTCCAGTATTTGAGAGGCTGTCACAAAGAAAGTGGGGGGGGGTCAAAATATTCTCCAAGGCAGCAGAGGGCAGGACAAGAAACAGTGGTTGGAAACTGATCAAAGAGAGAAGCAACCTGGAATTAAGGAGAAAGTTTCTAATAGTGGGGACAATCAACCAGTGGAACAGCTGGCCTTCAGAAATCGTGGGCGCTCCATCACTGGAGGTTTTGAAGAAGAGACTGAACAGTCACTTGTCTGAGATGGTATAGGTTCTTCTGCTTGAACAGAGGGCTGGACTAGAAGACCTCCAAGTTCTATTCTTCCAGCTCTATTCTATTCTAAGATATATTTTTTTTATTATCTGCTAATAGTGGTATAGATAAACTTTCAAAGTAATCTTTCAAATACTAGTCAAAGAAGGTCTGTTTAGCTTTGCAGTGTTCATGTCATCTTGGCCTTAGATTTCGTAGGGACTGGTTCATATAGTCTTTTTTGCAAGTCCTTCTAAACCAGAGGCCCTCAACCTTTTGGGCACCAGGGACCAGTTCCAGGGAGAGAGGTTTTTCCGCGGACTGGAGGGGCCGTGGTTTTGTGTGTTTCCTGCATCCTGCGGATGGGGCTTTGCTTGTTTGTGCGGAACAGTTGCTGGCATGCCGCGGACCGGTACTGGTCCACGGACCAGGGGTTGGGGATCCCTGTTCTAAACCACTAATGGTTGAATAGCAAATATCCCCTTGTGTAATTCCAACTGGCAGGCATTTGTGGTTGAAATGCACGACATAGAATGATACTTCAAACTGAGGCACATTTAAATGCACATATAATAAACCAGGTGATTTGGATTTGACACATTGTCTAAATAATCAACATGATTTACAAACTATGGTTAGAGCTTCCGTTTGTAGTAGTTAAGACATGCATTAACCTATTGAAGCTGCTATTGATTTCTGCTCTTTTAAAGTTAGCATGTTAAAACTAAAAGAAGAAAAACCTAAAGCTAAAATGCTAAAATTAAAAATGTGATTGCTAACTATCTTATTGTCTAGGCTAATGAAGAATGGAACTCGCAAACATGGCCAGCAATGCAAAGCCATAATAGCTTGTGTATGTTGGCCAGTTACATATTGACACAGATACAGTAGATTAGTTAGCTCAGGGCTAGGCAACCTTGTCTCTTTTATGACTCGTGGACTTCAACTCCCAGAATTCCTGAGCCAGCCATGCTGAGGGGAAAGGGAGAGGTTTCCAAGCTGAGCCATGCTGGCTCAGGAATTCTGGGAGTTGAAGTCCACGAGTCATAAAAGAGCCAAGGTTGCCTACCCCTGAGTTAGCTGTTTGCACAATATACTAATTTGGTTAGTTCAACTTTAGTTGGTTTTCTCTGTAGCCCAATATGTAGGACCTACTTAGAGTTAATTTATATGCATAGTTCATTGTATTATTTTATTCGTTCAATTGTATTATGCAAAGAGAAAGAAAGTTCAGTATTGAACTTAAGCATGTTGTGCAAACTTAACCATTAAGCAAGATTATTGGTTCATCTTGTCCATTATTTTTGTCACTGTGTAAAGCCAACAAATGGGATGAATTCCATAAATTATGATTAAATGTGATACATGAACACAGTCCTTGATTGGCAGGAATTTCCCAAGATTTCAGATATGGGTCTTTCTCGCTGATATTTGGAAAAAGGTAGATTAGCAAACTTTCACATTCAAAACAGCCAATAAAACTGTCATTGAGTTACTTAACTCTTGTCCCAATTTTGATGGACAGTTGAAAGTTGTTTGGGCAGCTGGAGAATTTTCTGGCTTACATTTCAAAAGGAGTAGAAATACTAGCAGAGATGCAGAATTGTGTCAAAGCAAAACTCATGCCATGTTTGCATATGGGAAGAAACAGACCTTCACAACTTCAGTTCCTGTGTTGTTTCTTTATTCAATTGCAGTCACTTTTTTTTTTTAATTACAGCCCTCTGAATTTTCTGCCTGCCCTCTGGAAACTGATGAGAAAGTGAACAATTGGCTGAAGTTTTTTGAAATGAAAGCTCCACTCATTTGCCAGCCTGTAATTGTTTCCCAAGATCCAGTAAGTCAGGTCTACTGATGTTTCTCAAATGAAAAACCCATCATATACTGGCTTGGATGCAAAGTGATCACTATTTGAAATCATCATCAATTCCTCATACATTGAATTCTGTAACATGCACCAAAGGCTTAGGAAAGGATACAGTGAAAACTAGTTTGGTGTAGTTCTGGGGTAGGCAACCTTGGCTCTTTTATGACTTGTGGACTTCAACTCCCAGAATTCCTGAGCCAGCCATGCTGAGGGGAGAATGAGAGGTTTCCAAGCTGAGCCATGCTGGTTCAGGAATTCTGGGAGTTGAAGTCCACGAGTCATAAAAGAGCCAAGGTTGCCTACCCCTGGTAGTGGTTAAGGTGCTGGCCTAGAAACCAGGAGGCTGTGAGTTCTAGTCCCACATCAGGCATGAAAACTGACTGGGTGATCATGGGTCAGTCTCTCAGTCCACAGGTGACAAAAATAGAAAGGAGTATTATGTAATTTCTCCATTTTCAGTTATTTATACCTGTATTGGTATAAATGCAGCTTACATTTTGGGTGAAATATGTCATGTATCTCACCCAAAATACACAAGTAGTCCTCATTTAGCTACCACTATTGAGTGGCATAAAAAAGGCTGAGCGCCAAAGAATTGAGGCCTTTGAACTATGGTGCTGGAGAAGACTCCTGCGAGTCCCCTGGACAGCAAGCCGATCAAACTGGTCAGTCCTAGAGATCAACCCTGACTGCTCTTTAGAAGGTCAGATCCTGAAGTTGAAACTCAAGTACTTTGGCCACCTAATGAGAAGGAAGGACTCACTGGAGAAGAGCCTAATGCTGGGAAAGATGGAGGGCAATAGAAGAAGGGGAGAACAGAGAATGAGGTGGCTGGGTGGAGTACTGAAGCAGTAGGCGTGAGCTTAAAGGGACTCCAGAAGACGGTAGAAGACAGGAAGGCCTGGAGGAACGTTGTCCATGAGGTCGCGATGGGTCAGACACAACTTCGCAACTAACAACAACAATTGAGTGGCAACTTGGTCATTAAGTAAAGCGGTCACTGTGAAGCCAAGATTATACTTATGATCTTATTTCAGCTTTCCCTTGCTTGTGAAACTTGTCAGAAATTTACTTTTTAATTATCGTCATAACTGAACGGTAGTTAAATGAGACAGTTGCTAAACGAGGACTGCCAAAATAACACAGCGTTGTATGTGAGGTACCTGAACTGAAAGGAAATGTTTGCTGCTTGGGGCCCTCCCTAGAGGCAGGAATTTATGGGTTCTTGACTTTTTCCCAGGGTTTTGACCTGCGTGTGGAGCACACCCACTGTTTCAGCCACCATGGCGAAGGAGGCCACTACCATATGGACACAACGCCAGAGACTGTAGAATATCTGGGGTATTTTGTGCTTGCTGAGTTCCTCTTTCGGATCGACAGACCAAAGGAGACTCATATGGTGGGCCGGGATTAAAGTCTAACCCGCCCGGAAAGCTGGTATTAATTAAGGAGCAGAAAATGGAAGAGATGACTAAATCTGTGTTTCAGTGAGGTTCAACCAATGTCAAATCACAACCTGAATTATTTGTTTGGCACTTAAAAATAAAATATGGCAAAACTGATTTTTCAGATCGGAAATGTAGCACATTCTGGCTGATTGCAAAACAAAACTACAGGAGCCGAATTTGCACTGAAATATTTACATATTAGATCAGGGGTTTTCAACCTTGGCAACTTTAAGACTTGTGGACTTCAACTTCCAGAATTCCTCAGCCAGCAAAGCTGGCTGGGGAATTCTGGAAGTTGAAGTCCACAAGTCTTAAAGTTGCCAAGGTTGAGAACCCCTGTATTAGATCATTTGGCTCCCCTTCTTTCTGTCCTTAGCGTCTAGATTTCGGCTGCAGTCTGGGTGGGGATAATATGCCTACCCCAAGATGGCTGAAGTACAATTTCTGTCATCTGTCATTGCATTACATCAGAGAAAGGAAACCTTCAGAGAGCATAGCCCTCAATGAGCAAAGGGGTTAATTGCATAACGTGACCCTCCTGCTCTCTGCTGCACCCTTGTGGCAGAGAGGCAAAACCTGTGTTGCCAAGATCCTTTCCCCTTGTTTAAGAGAATTCTGAGAGTTTAGTTATCTATATTAATCAGAATAGAGCTGAAACAGATCTTGAAGGTCATCTAGTCTAACCCCCTGCTCATGCAGGAGACCGTATACCATTTCAGACAAGTGGCTGTCCAGTCTCTTCTTTTTTTTATATATAAATTTTTTTTATTAAAACAATCGACATTAAACATAAGATCATATTAAGAAACAGTCCTCGTAAAACCTGTAATACAACACTAAGTATAAGATCATATTATGAAGCAGTCATCTTAAAACCTGTAATACAACACTAAGTATTAATCTTTGTAAACATCTGACTTGGTAAACATTCTCCACTCCTCACTTCAAGCCTCAACTTCAAATGCGTCTAAATTTTTCTCCATTTCTGCCAATTGTATTACTTTCAGAGTCCTAACCTCATAATGCGGTGTTTCTGGCTTCCTCCAGTATTGTCCCACCCGCAATCCATTTACTGTGACCAGATTCAGAACCATATTCATCTCAGTAATAGTGCAATCTCTTATAATCCCTAACTAAAGATACTGAGGTAGAAATTCAATAACCTGGGGTAAAAATTCAGTCTGCTTTTTCAAGTTGTCCAGTCTCTTCTTAAAAACCTCCAGGGATGAAGACTGAAAGCAAGCTAGTTCCCAGCTGGGGGTGCAAGATGATATTGGAGGGGGTGCGAAAACTTGGGTTTGTAAATGTATATGCATAATTCGTTATTTCGAACTTTTGTAAGGAGTGCGAGAATATAGCAGAAGCATTCTACGGATGCGGGGTATAGAAAAGGATGAGAACCCCTACACTAGTTAATTGCTCTCACTGTTAGGAAGTTTCCATTCCAGGTTGCTTCTCTCCTTGGTTAGTTTCCATCCATTGTTTCTTGTCTTGCCTTCTGGTGCTTTGGAAAATAATTTGAACCCCCTCCTCTATGTGGCAGGCAGACCCTCAAATACTGGAATGCTGCTATCATGTCACCCCTAGTCCTTCTTTCCTCTGGACTAGCGGAACCCAAATCCTGCAGCCGTTCTTCATGTGTTTTAGTCTCCAGGCCTTCAATCATCTCAGTTGCTCTTCTCTGCACTTTTTCCAAAGTCTCAACATCTTTTTGTAATGTGACCAAAACTGGATGCAGTATTCCAGGTGTGATCTTACTAAAGATTTATAAAGCGGTACTAATACTTCACAGGATCTTGATTCTATCCCTCTGTTAATGCAGCCTAACACTGTGTTGGCTTTTTTGGCAGCTGCAGCACACTGCTGGCTCCTATTTAGGTGATTGTCCACTAGGACTCCGAGGTCCCTCTCACAGTTAACTGCTTTTGAAGACAAAGATTTCTCCTCATCAGTGCAAAGAGCAGCTCAAATTACAATGCAGTGAGAACTGTTCCTGGGCTGAAGCATTTCCAGCCTGAGCTCCATAGTACCAAATGTTGGGATACAATGTTCTTGGGTCATTATACAATGTGTATGCGACCCCAAACCATGTTTCTTGCTTAACAGTCACAGAACATCATTCCTTGTCCAAGACACGAAGAACCTGTGATGGTGAATTTATTGTTTGTGCTAGAAGTGTAAATAGCTTGCTTCTAATTACAGGTAGTCCTTGATTTACAATTGGGATCAGAATTTCTATTGCTAAGGAAGGAGGCTGTTAAATGAGTCACGTCTGGTTTTACAACCTGTTTTTGCCACAGTTGTTAAGTGAATCAATCCAGTCGTGAATTGTACAATCGTTAAAGCAAATCCAGCTTCCTCCATTGTCTTTACTTGTTGGAAGCTGGCTGGAAAGGTTTCAAACGACGATCACATGACTCCATGACTCCAGGGTGCAACCATTGTACTATAAATCAGAGGCCACCAACCTTTGTCGTTATTGGACCGGAGGAAAAGGGAGGGAGAAGCATTTTACATTCATGCGTCCATGCGCACGGGACCACAAGCACGCGTGTACCGCAAATGGGGCAGGGCTAGCGCCTGCATGATACTAACCATGCCCCATTCTTGTGTGGTGCAGCACCTTGTTTCTGTGTCCCACGGTGTGGCAGCAGCCATTTTTGCGGCACAGTGGCGCCCCATTTTTGTGCTGCGCGGTGGGGGCCCGTTTCTGCACCCCGCGACACAGCAGTGGCCCATTTTTGCATCCTGCAGCCATGATGACTAGCGCAAGTGAGGGTGCACGCACACTGGCCAACCTGTCCCACCCGTGTGTGCGTATGTTCATGATGCTGGATAACACGGTTGCTAATACAGTGCAATCCTAAATTTATTCACAAATAAGAGCATTGAATTAAAATACTTGCAACCATTGCCTCATACTGTCCAAGGGAGTACAAAATGGAGTTCAAAGGAGTTACAAAGATCATTTAGTGCAGCCTTTTCCACCGTGCAGAAAAACACGGCATTAACACATTCTGGGGCATCCATTCTGTATCTCTGTCCATCCTAGCAGGAGAATTTACAGATGGGAAATCACTGTCTGATGTGCATCTACCCGCCACTACTAATTCCCATGTAAGTTCAAAGGGCAATAGTTGCAAGTAGCTTAATTCAGCAGCCTTGTTTGTGAATAGTTGCAGAATGACACGACTGGTGGTCCTCGCCTTACAACCACAATTGAACCAAAAAATAATTAGTAAAATTAGTAAATGAGGCATTTGTAAGGTGAGTTTTGGCCCCATTTTACAACCTTTCTGCTACTGTTAAGTGAATCACTGCAGTTAAATTAATAATAATAATGAGAAACTTCCTAACGGTGAGGACAATTAACCAGTGGAACAGCTTGCCTCCGGAAATTGTAGGTGCTCCATTGCTGGAGGTTTTTAAGAAGAGACCAGACAGCCACCTGTCTGAAATTGGGGGGTGGTGGACTAAAAGACCTCCAAGGTCCCTTCCAGCTATATTCTGATTGAGATGGAGATTGCTAACATGGTTAAGTAAAGTTGGCTTCTCCATTGTCTTTGCTAGTCAGAAGAGGTGATCACATGACCCCAGGATACTGCAACAGTCATAAATATGAGTCAGATGTCAAGCATCTGAGTTTTGATCATGTGACCATGGGGATGCCGCAATGGTGGTTTGCGTGAAAAATGGCTATCAGTCCCATTTTTCAGTGCTATTGTAACTTCAAGTGGTCACTAAATGAACATGTAGTTTCAGAGGCACTGAAAAATGGGACTTATGACTGTTTTCACACTAATGACCGTTGTAGCGTCCCTATGGTAAACCCAGGATTACTTTGTTATTCCGTATCGTCCAGCAAGAGGCGCGCGTACACACGCGCGTCCGCCTCCTCCCCGCGGAACTCCGAGCATCTCCGCCTTCTCCCGCTAACCGCTAGGGGCCGCCGGCGCGCTCCCTTGGAATCGCGGTTTTCTGCTTGTCCCACTACGGCCTCTGTAGTTTCTTTTGCGCATGCTCCAGCCGGGGTAGGTGCATGTGGGGGGGGGTGCTGCGAGCCGCCGAGGGGGGAAAGATGTCGGGGCTTCAGGCGGTGCGGATCAGCATCGAGTCGGCCTGCGAGAAGCATGTGCAGGAGGTGGGCCTCGACGGGAGTGAGACGTATCTGCAGCCGCTGTCCATGTCGCAGAACCTGGCCCGCCTGGCGCAGCGCATCGATTTCAGCCAAGGCAGCTCCGGTTCCGAAGAGGACGAGCCCGCACCGGCCGGCGAGAGTCGCGAGTGGCCCGGCGGGGAGGAGGAGGAGGAGGAAGAAGGTGAAGGGAGCGGGGAGAGAAGCAGGAGAGCCTTCCCGAAGGGGATGGAAAGAGGCCCCCTCAGCACGGAAGCTAAGCAGGGTTGAAATCCGGTCAATACTTGGATGGGAGACCACCAGGAGATCCCAAGGCTGAGAAATGGGGGGGGGAACCAACCATAACTCCATAACTGTCCCATGGAGACTCTCAACGAGGCCATCCTGGTTTGAAAGCAGATGTTCCAATGAATAGAATAGAGCTGGAAGGGACCTTGGAGGTCTTCTAGTCCAGCCCCCTGCTCAAGCAGGAGAACCCATGCCATTCTCAGTCAGGTGATTGTCCAGTCTCTTCTTAAAAACCTCCAGTGATGGAGCGCCCATGATTTCTGGGGGCAAGCTGTTCTACTGGTTAATTGTCCCCACTGTCAGGAAGTTTCTCCTTAATTCCAGGTTGCTTCTCTCTTTGATCAGTTTCCAACCATTGTTTCTTGTCTTGCCCTCTGGTGCTTTGGAGAATAACGTGACCCCCTCTTTGTGGCAGCCCCTCAAATACTGGAACACTGTTATCATGCCTGCCTCAATTTCGTTTGATTATCAGATTATTATTTTTTTAAGCCACTCAGCTCCCAGATGACTCTGGGTGGTTTTACACAGAGCAAAAGGAAGGCTATGCAGCCTAAAGCAACACCACCAACTTTGGAGGTGGGGGTGGGGGTAGGACCCCCCCCAAAACACCACATTTTACCCACTACCTAAAGGGAACCATTTTAGGTAGGTTTAAGTACAGTTGCTTTAATCCTCACCTGAGGATGGATGGCCTAGGTTTACTTTTAGAGCTGCCCCAAAGGAGCCTTTTTGGAGGAGCTGGGATTCTGCCTGGGTGATTAGGAGATGGACCTGTGTGTGTGTGTGCGCGCGTGCATGTTGCTGGATAACATGGTTGTTAATACAGGGCAATCCTAAATTTATTCACAAATAAGACCATTGAATTAAAATATTTGCAACCATTGCCTCACGATATGCAAGTTCTGAGGTTTTGCTTGATAAAAAATACAGGAAACCAGAAGTTGCCTTCAAGAGTTATGTGTTTATTCAGCTGAGTAAAGACGGGTTTCTCTAAAGAAAGAGAAAAACTCCAAATATCGAAAAAAGCCTTATTTTTATACCCACTTTGATTACATAAGCAATTCATCCAGCAAAGTTGACACACATAAGATAGAGACTTCACCCTTTAAGGCTGGCATACTGTAGATGAGAAGAAAGAAAGCAGAAGTAGCTAATATGTTTCCTTTTGGGTGGTTTGGATGTTTCCCCGAGGCACCACATGTTCCTGGGTGGGTTAGAATATTGGGTGTTTTCTTTGCTGTCCTTTCATGACCTTGCAATCATGGGTCTGCAAGTGGCCAGAGAGAGCGGGGCCATCTGCACATATTCACTGTCCCCTAAGTCTGGATCAACACTCATACTGTCCAAGGGAGTACAAAATGGAGTTCAAAGGAGTTACAAAGATCATTTAGTGCAACCTTTTCCACAGTGCAGAAAAACACGGCATTAACACATTCTGGGGCATCTGTTCTGTATCTCTGTCCTTTCCACTTTTGTATAATCCAGGTTTATTGAGTCCCATTGTTCTTATGTGTGAGTTGCATGAATATTCTTGACTGTGTGTGTAGCCAAGTCAGTGTCGACTCTTGGTGGTCACATACATTTTCTCCGTGATGATCTGTCCCTAACCTGATCCAGGTCTTCCAACAGCATCCCCATTGCCAGTGTAAAAAGAAAGGACAATTTTTTTAAGGAATTCTCTTTGCTGTTGGATTGTTTTTTAATTGCCTTTGCCTTTGAGAAGCAAAGAAGGGATGGCAATTCCAGAGCTTTTCATACTACAAAGTTATACAGATAATCCTCTAATTTAGAACCACAAGTGAGCCCAACATTTCTTTTGCTAAGTGACACAGATGTTAAGTGGCTTTTGTCCCATTTTTCAACCTTCCTTGCTATAGTGCAGGGGCGTCAAGCTGCCAGCCCACAAGGAAACCACGCCCACCCTTTTGCCAGCAATGGGGAAAAAGCTCTGATATGTCGCACGACATCACGAGTTTGACATGTCTGCTATAGTGAATCACTGAAATTATTAAATTAGTAACACGGTTTGTTAAGTGAATCTGGCTTCCTCATTGATTTTGTGTGTCAGAAGGTCACAAGAGGTCACATGACTCCTGGACACGGCAACTGTGATAAAGGCAACTGTGATAAATACATGTCGTTGCCAAGTGTCCAAATTTTGATCGCATGACCATGGGAATGCTGCAGTGGTGGTGTGAAATATAGTGACAAGTCACTTCTTACAGTGTTGTTGTAACTTCAAATGGTCACTAAATGAACTATTGTAAATCGAGGACCACCTGTGATAGGATTGATTTAAGAAGGTTCCAATAGTAGTTTATTCTTGTTTTCCTCCTGTGCTTATGTTTTTCAGGCCTGATAAAATTTCAGCCTTCTCTCTGGCCTTGGGATTCAGTACGGAATAACATAAGGAGTGCTTTGACAGAGATGTGTGTGCTTTATGATGTCCTCAACATAGTCAAAGATAAAAAGTTTATGACTCTAGATCCAGTTGTACAAGAATCGCTTTCCCAAAAGCAGGTATTAGGCATAATTTCTCTTTATTCTGTTCAAATGTTTGTTCCAAGTTTCTTATCTTGGCTTGTAAAGAGTTTGCCCAAGGCTTTGGCAAGGGTGGATGAAGCCTATGTAGATTTATTGGGTTGGTTTCTGTCCATTTTTGTGTCACATTTCCCATATTCATTATTGTTTTTTGAAGGGGTGGGTCCTGGTTTTAATATTTTTTATCTATAGTCACCCAGAGCCATCGGGACTCAGATAGCATATAATTTAAATAGTACAACTGTACTATAATTATTATGATATCAATAAACAATGATCCTTACTCCAGATATATCCTAAATCAGGGTTGGGTCATTTTTGTGCTTTTCTGTCTGGGGACAATAAATGCCACAACCATTATCCATGGTGGTTGCATGTGATGGTCATAAACATCTGGAGGCATCTGATTTCATATTGCTGTATTAAATAAATTTGATTACTTCAGCCATTCGCATTAACGACAGGAGCAAATGTAGAAACATCCTTTCCGACTGTTATCTGACAGAGAAGATTGCATTTAAACTGATTTCGGTTCTTTCTTCATTTCCAGAATCCTCAGGTTTTGCAGCTGATCTCCAAGAAAAAGTACTTAGCTGGGGCAGCCCAGATTCTTCTGAAAGGAGCAGAAAGGTTGACTAAATCAGTGGTTGAAAACCAAGAAAATAAGCGGCAAAGAGATTTCAACTCAGAATTGCTCAGGTTGAGGCAGCATTGGAAGCTGAGGAAAGTGGGAGATAAAATCCTTGGAGATTTGAGCTACAAGAGTGCAGGTGAGGCCAGGAGGGCATAATTTCTGTACTGTTATTTACAGTACTAGACAACCATTTGGACAATCAGTTGGACATTATTTGACAGCCATTTGTCTGAAATGACATATAGCGTTTCCTGCCTGAGCAGGAGGTTGGACTAGAAGACCTCCAAGGTCCCTTCCAACTCTGTTATTATTTATTTGGCTCCTAGAAGCAGAAGCCAAAAGCACCAGCCTGAAGATGATGAATGAGATTTCATCGAAACGTTGCCAAGACACTTCAAATTCTACGCGGGAGAAAACCCGAAGAACCAAAGACCTACATACAAACACCCGCGAAAACCTCAGAAAACATATATATATATATATATATATATATATATATATATATATATATATATATATATATATATATATATATATAGAGAGAGAGAGAGAGAGAGAGAGAGAGAGAGAGAGAGAGAGAGAGAGAGAGAGAGAGAGAGAGAGAGAGAGAGAGAGAGAGAGAGAGAGAGAGAGAGAGAGAGAGAGAGAGAGAGAGAGAGGGGGGGGGTCTTTGGTTCTTCGGGTTTTCTCCCGCGTAGAATTTGAAGTGTCTTGGCAACGTTTCGATGAAGTCTCATTCATCATCTTCAGGCTGGTGCTTTTGGCTTCTGCTTCTAGGAGCAATGTGTGGTCTAAGCTGTTTTTTCCTTTTAACTGCCAGTGGGGGTTTGAACTGATTGGCTGGGAGCTTGGCTATGTTCTGATTGGTTAGGGGATTGGCTGTGCTCTGATTGGCTGGGGGGTTGGCTGTGTTCAGATTGGCTGGGGGAGTGTTCTGTTTGGGTGGGGGCTTTGTTGTGCTGGAGAGGTTCAAAGTGGCCAATGTTGCAGCTCTGGTCTGGCTCCTGGTCTGTGGTCTTGCCTCATCATTGGTGTGGGTTTGGGTTTGCTTTTTGCGTGGATGTGTGGAGGTGGCATCCTGTGTGTTTCTGGTGTCAATCTTTGTGTTAGGAATACGTTTGTCAATAAGGGCGGGTTTCCAAATGGCTGGTAGGCGGGAGGTATCATCTCGTTTGTTCATGCTGTGGGGGCGTTTTTCTATCTCGATGGCTTCTCTGATTATTCTGTTATTAAAATGTTCAGTTTTGGCAATTGTTCTGGTCTTTTTGAAATCAATTTCATGTCCTGTGGCTTTAAGGTGTTGGACCAGGGAAGAAGTTGGTTCCTCTCTTTTGACTGAGTTTTTGTGTTCTTCAATGCGTGCATTTATCCTTCTGTTGGTTTGTCCAATGTATGTAGTGGGGCAAGCAGTACATGGGATTTCATATACTCCTTGATTTTCTAACTCAATTTTGTCTTTAGGGTTTCTTAGGATGGTGGATATTTTTCTGTTTGTGCAGAATGCTGTTTTGACGTTATATTTGTGCAGGACTTTGCTGATCTTGTCTGTGGTGCCTTTTATGTATGGGAGGAGGGCTTTGCCATTTTCTTGTTCTCTGTCATGGATTTTAGTGGGAGTTTCTTTTTGGATTAAGTTGGAAATCTTATTTCTTGGGAATCCGTTGGATGTTAGTACATTAGTGAGAGTGTGTAGTTCGGTTTTTAGGTGTTGTTCGTCAGCTAGGCATTTGGTTCTGGAGATGAGTGTCTTGGCTACGGAGTTGATCTGTGCTGGGTGGTGGTGTGAGCGTGCGTGCAGATACCGGTAGCGGTTTGTGTGTGTTTTCTTCTGGTAGATGGTGTGTCCTAGGGAGCCATTGGATTTCTTGTAGACTAAGACATCCAGGAAGGGAAGTTGATTATTAGCTTCTGTTTCCATGGTGAACTGTATTTTGGGGTGTAGGCTGTTGAGGTGTGTAAGGAAGTTGTCCAGTTTTCCTTTCCCATGTGGCCAGATTACGAAGGTGTCATCTACGTATCTGAGCCAGAGTTTGGGTTGGTGATCAGATTTTTCTAGAGCTTGGGTTTCAAAGTGTTCCATGTAGAGGTTTGCAATGACAGGTGAGAGAGGTGATCCCATGGGTGCTCCTTCTATTTGTTTGTATTTTTGTCCGTTATAGATGAAGTATGTGTTGGATAGACAGTGGTTGGTCAGATCTAGGATGTGTTTGGGGGGGTTATATTTGTTTTGGATAGCTGTTAAGGCTTCTTTGATTGGCACTTGGGTGAAGAGGGATATGACATCGAAGCTCACGAGTAGGTCGCTGGGCTGTAAGTTTTGTTTCTTTATGATCTCTATGAACTGGAATGAGTTGGTTACTTGTGAGGTGATGGATTCTGCATAGGGCTGTAGTTGTTTGGCGA